>LPNX010650561.1:228001-289491 GCA_001517045.1 Pseudotsuga menziesii
TTTTCAGGGTGGCTCTGATACCATGTTAAATTTTCATATGCTAAGCTAGATCATTAGTATTTCATTTCGATTTCATAACAAAAGCATATAAACAGGATCACTAAAAGATAGACAAGCACAACCATACAAAAGGAGAACACAAAGATTTATCCTGGGAAAACCCTAAAGGGAAAAACCCAGCAAAATCTTCCTCAATATAGATGCCCCAAAAGATAAAAGATAAAACCAACAAGGAGATCAAAGCCTGATCCTCCTCCTTCTCCAGCTACTTCTCTTCTCCACTAATGCGCTACACAAGTGAGAGTGTGTGTGTCTCAAATGAGGACACCGCACCTCTATTTATATTCATCCGTTCACTTGAATTAACTTATCTGACATGTAGGCTCGAGTTAATCATGTAGGCTCGAGTTACACATGTAGGCTCAAGTAACCACACTGGGGTGCTAATGACCCACCTTTACAAATAGAGGGGACAACCTCATGACTCTTATTAGTTCTTCCGATTAGAAGCATCGGGGTACAAGATAATACAAGTGGTTCTCCCGATAGGACCATCGAGGACCACAAAAGATACATATAGAATATTCTTCAAAGTTACAATATTTCAACAGAGTCTTCCCGGGTGCCTTTGGTGTCTGTTTGTTTCTTTTGTTCTGACCAGAGACCTTTTTTTCGCTTACTTTTTAGTTAAGAATTATTCTTGTCCTCTTTTCCCCTTTTTGTTTTGATATTAATGCATTAGACCTTTTTATCTCAGAGTCTTGCTTCCCTTGTGTCTGAAACTTGCAGCAGGGTCTGGGAGTTTTAGAGTCTTTTTACTGCATTTACATGTCATTTATTTCAAAAATACAAAAATATTTTATTTTTGGCATGTTTATGCATGATGCATTTGCATAAAGTAGTGCTTGCATTAGGTTTTACTTAGTTGAGTAGTGATCAGTTTTACTTAGTTGACTAGTGATCAGGATTTCATATAGGGAAAGGTTGCACTGACATTTGAGGGAAAAATTATGCATCTCATGTAGTGGCATACCTCGTTTTCATCATTAAATACAACTTGCACTTGGCATTTTTTGTTAGGTGTGCATTTTTACTTCACTTGTTGAGTCATAATATCACTAGTTGCACGATCATTTCCTTTGAGTAATCATAGCCTTAAAATAAACGCTTAATTTAAAATGAATTACACTTTTTATTTGATAGTGGTGCATCAACAAGCTTAAGTTTTAGAGTCTTGGAATAGGTTGTGAGTAAATTTCTCCAAGACTACTAAACAAAACAAGTAGTTGTTTGTCCAGGTGAGAGAGAGAAATCCTTGGTATAATTAGTGTTCTCAAGAGGCTCCTCTTATACAAGAGTTAAGCACGAGGCAGCGTACATGTTTGTGGTGGGGATATCCCTTTTCCATTCTCTATGCAGCACCGGATATACTTCCAGGATCTTATTCATATCTGGGGGATTTTAAGGTACCTTTGGTGCTTTCAAGCTTCGGGCTTTGTTACCCTGACCATACGGTAGATCCCAGCTATGACTATCCTCCTAAGCATTGATTATATTCGGGTGGCCTTAGTTTCCTTACCTAGGTATCGCAAGGAGTACTTGCAATGGTTATTTTGTGAGTGTCCTGGCCAGTTGGGGTCAAACAGCACAGTCGCTTTATTCGTTGAAGCTGAGGGCCACTATAATTAGTTACGCACCTCCGCTTGTAGTGTATGGGAGTCTTGGGTCTCTCTTAGGCGAGACATACCTACTTCATATGGGAGCTCATTCATCCTCCCTCTTGGCTTGCTTACATTTGGATAGATTTTCTTAGGAGTGTGCTCTTTGTGCACTATATTAATTTATGGTTCACTATTGGTTGAGTTTGTTTTCTTTTGTGGAGTGATTGTGGAGCAAGGTTTGGCACCCCGTTTTTCTCGTCGTTTGGCAAGGTTTTTTCCTTTTGGATATACTACTCCTCCTCGAAAGAGGACTAGAAATTCTAGGCATGTTCATAGACACTTTTATTCACACACCGCTCTCATGAGTACTACATATAAGCACGTGGAGATCCCTCATTCTCCTTCATCTGGGAGGGGGAATGTGACTCACATGAGACCCAGGACTTTGGTTGAAACCGATCCTCATGGGACTGGCACTTCTCACAATCTGCATACCCAGCTATCAAATATTGCAGCTACTTTTGGAAGGACTTCCTCACGAAGGTCATGTGAAGAGACTCACCATGTTCCCTCGAGCTCTGGAGCTTTTATATTTGGCATGCCAGATATGACTGATAATTTTTTGTCATCTATCGTAGACCCTGGTAGAGGTCCTAGTGTTGTTCCTAGGGCACTTCCATTCCTTTCCATGGTGATAGCTTTGGTAGTGGTCATATTGCACCTTCCGCAGCATTTGTGGGAGGATTTTCATACCCCTCATCCGTACATAACACTGGGATACCCTTTCACAGAGGTGACCCTAGACACGTGAACATTGTAGGTATGTCTTATATTCCATCCTATGTTCCTTCATCCACTAGACATGTTCCTTCGAATGTATTTATCATGACACACCCTCCTCATAACCCACACGGTCCTTCGCGGAGTGTTGCCTCTAACCATGTTGTTCCCTCGTCTGTCGGTACATTTATGTCAGGAGGTTATGTACCTCCTTATATACTCAGGGGGAAACCCATTTACCAAAACCACAATTATGGTTATGTAGAACCCCAATCTCAAGGTGTGCTGAATTATAACATTCTCATGTATCCTTTTATGGGTCATGTTGGAGGAGGTTATTATTCGACTGGCCACGGCCAAGGTATTTATAATAATCAACCATATATGAATCAAACTTGTCAGGGAGCATGGAATCCCATGGAAAATCCTAGGCTCCCTTTATTAGCTACTTTGAACTTTCCTAAGCTATCGATATTGACCAACGATCTGGTTTCTCATGATCCGATGTGGCCGGTAGTTCCCACTAAACTACCTTTTGACATTCCTAAGTTTGAAGGAAAGGGTGGTGAGGACCGTGGAGACCATGTTACCACTTTCCACCTAAGGTTCTCTTCAAATTCTTTGAATTGTGATTCTATTCACTTGAGACTAGTTCAATGCACCCTCACGAGACCCGCAACAAAATGATATATAGAGTTGCTTGGGGGCACATATCGTACGTTCAATGATCTAGAATTGACCTTTTTGAACCACTTTCAACAACCAGTACGTTACAATGTTGGTACCAAACTCTTGTCGACATTTTGGAAAGACAAAGCCACACATATGTCCAATCACATTCAGGAGTGGCATAGATGGAAGAGGTTGATTAAGGCCAACATTCCACCCAAGTTTTTATTGGAATGGTTCCTTAAGTATTTATTTTGTTATATCGTGAAGGATGTTTCGACATCCATATTTATGAATGAGGAACAACATATTTTCCAAGCTCATCAGTTGGACTTTATTTACGCTCACTCTAGGCTCTTATATGATATTATCCCTAATGCATAGTGGTCTAATTTCGATCCTAATTTTAAGCCAAGACCACATGCCGATAGAATTGTTTCTTCCGCGAGTATGAAATTTGTATACCAGGTTACAAATCAAATGAGAATTTTTCTATTAATCTGTCTACGGCCGAACAAGCTACGGCTTCGTCTAAACCTACCCAAACGGTGGAAGTGCGTTCAATACAATCATTAGACCAGAATGGTAACCAACAACCCAGATGGAATAAGAAAAAGGGAAGAAACAATAGGAGAGGCGGGAATAAGAAGGAGAATGCTAATGATGACAAGAATGGTAGTGATGATGGGGGGGACAAGAAGTCTAAACATAAGGTTAAGTTCCCTTGTAATATTTGTGGGGGAGATCACCTCACTTACTTGTGCCCTCATATCGATGAAGCCTCAAAATTCATTGCCCATAGCCCAACTATGTTAATGGACCCTTTACTGCATAACCAAAATATGAATTCGAGGAACGTGGACTCCAGAAACTCTTCTGGTGGGCATCAAAACCCACTGAATGTTGAAGGTGGCCACGGTTGTATCAACATGATGTCGGTAGCTAAAGTTGTGATGCATGCTAAATATTATTATTCATCGCAACCCGATGTGGGTAAAGAGCCTGTACCTCTTGAGGTTCCTTTGCATATTGACAAGCATGAAGTTATACCTAGAATTCCTAAAGGAGTCCTAAAGCGCTTGGGGCACAATCCTAATTCTCGAGCCACCCAACATTATTCTATTGTCGAGGATTTGAGTCAGACTCCTTGTGCGATGTCATCTTTAGAAGTCCTTTAGACTTTCCCTTCACAGAGAAAGGATTTATTGACTTCCCTTGGGTTGGTTGATTCTCATCCTTACATAGTGATTATATTTTAAACCCATGAGATCCATCCTCGCTTTCCTTACCATGTGGCTTTCTTAATCCATGTGGAGTGTATAAACAACGCGATCAAACATGCATTGGTTGCTAAATGCGTTGCAGCCTTTGTGATGTCTCTAGCATGTTGGAAAGGTCTTGGATCACCCCCACTATTGAAATCCGGGACCATGTTGACTACCTTTGATAGACGTTATTTTTGGCCGCATGGCATTCTTCCTTCTCTTCAGTTCTATTTGGGATGGAAGATCGTGTCCATCTAGATCGAGGTGGTTGATGTGCCCCTCTATTACAAACTTCTACTAGGTTGTAACTGGATTTACAAAATGAGAGCGATTATGTCTTTCATATTTTGTGTTATTTGCTTCTCTTTCAAAGATTGGATTGTCACAATCGAGCAGATTCCTTTTGATAATTACAGTATGTCAGCATCTCCAGGATCCACCATCCCAGTTATTGATAATTCTTAGTCGCTAACTGAGAATGTTGGCGCAGGAATGTATCTGTATTTGACTAGAACTTTTAATATTTCCACACCAATCCTTACTATAGGTTCCACTCTTGGTAGTGAATCGTCGTCGTCGAGTCCAGTCCCATTTCTCACTATGTATTTGGAGGACCCTTGACTCTCCCTTCTCCGAGCACTTCAAATGAAGATCCTAGACCTACCAATATGGAGATGTTGTTTTTCGTAGAAAAGATTGCTTATCAAGCTACTCTTGATCCTGTTGCAGACCCTATTCCATCCTCTTCACGGACGGAGGAGGAGGGCACCTTTGCACTTCCCGCTTGGGTAGTTGCGTCATCATGCTCACATGACTGCTTCAATGATATTTTTCCTTCCGATGAAGAGATTCTCGAAGCCATGAATGGTTTGGAATGGCCTTGAAAATATTTTCACCATCACTCTTACTTCCTCCCAGATATTGAACAATTCGAGTGTGATGACTTTAGGGAGACCCTTCATGAGAAGGTTGGTAATCATGTGCTCCCATTAGGCACTCATGGTATATATGCCGAAGCAAACATGGAGAATTTGTCACCTACAATCCCTATCAACATTTCTTGGACTCCTGGAAAGATAGAAAATGTTTTCATTGGGGAATATTGTTCTCCCAATGAGATTAAGGCATACACTGAGCTCTTTAAAGAATTCTGTGATGTTTTTGCTTGGTCATATGATGAGATGCCAAGAATAGACCCTCGTATTGTTAAGCATGAGATCAATACTTATCCTAATGCCAGGCATGTTCGACAGCGTTTACACACGATGAATCCACGTAAGGCGCCTTCCATTAATGTAGAGATATAGAATTTTCTCAAGGATAGCTTTATCTATTCGGTTCCGTTGACTGAATGGGTGTCAAACCCCATTCCAGCTGATAAGAAACAAGGAACCATCTGGGTATGCACTAAATTTAGAGAACTGAATAAGGCCTGTCCTAAAGATAAATTTCCCACACCATTCATTGATCACATTTTGGATGAGTGTGCGGGAAGCGAGGTATTCTCATTCATGGACGGTTTTTTAGAATACACTTTTGCATACCAAAAAATACCCTTAGGCCTTAAAAATTCTGGAGCTATGTTTCAACGAGATATGACCTTTACTTTTCACGACCTTAAGAAAATTATTGAAGTTTACCTTGACGATTTAGCTGCTCACTCTCGTTTGAGAGTGGATCATCCAGACCATTTGTTTTTGTTTTCGAGAGATGTCATCGTTATGAAATACAGTTGAACCCACATAAGTGCATCTTTTGCTTGAAAGTAGGTTGGTTATTGGGATTCATCATTTCTAAGGAGGGGATTAGGTTCGATCCTCTTAAGGTTGAGGAAATACTTCGATAGTCTCCCCTGCGCACTATTAGACACCTTAAGAGTATCGAAGGGATGGCTAACTTCTTACGGAGGTTTTTTTTCAACTTTTCCAATTTCACCAAGGGTTTCATGCACCTTTTAAAGAAGGACAACCCTTTTATCTAGGATGAGCAAGCCCATGAATTTTTTGATGCATTGAAGAAATCATTGGCATCAGCCCCCGTTCTTAGTCCACCCAACTACAACCGTGATTTCTTGTTATATGTGGTCATGTCTCAAGAGACTATTGGGATGGTTTTGGTTCAAGAGGACGATGAGATCCAAGAGCATTTTGTCTACTATCTTATCCAGAACCTTATTAACATTGAAATTCATTACACTCACATTGAAAAGCTATCTTTTGCAACCGTTCATGTGGTTTTGCGGTTGAGACATTATATACTCCTTCGCCAAACTACGGTTTTCGCTCATATCAATCCATTTTAGTTCGTCCTAACCAGATGGATGATAGGGGGGAAATATAATAAGTGGTTTTTTATCTTACAAGAGTTCGATCTCAATTTTTTTTCAGCAAATTCGAAGAAAACATTGGTCTTTGCGGAGATCATGTTGGATTTTCCTAGTTTGGATGATGTTGAGATTCACGAAGATTCTTTTGTTGATGAGCATATCTTCCTCATCTCAACTACGGACCCTTAGTATGGTGACACCATATTATATTTATAGACTTTAAAGGTCCCTCCTCACCTCTCACGGGATGAGTGTTGACATTTTGCGACATGTTGCTAACAATTACCTCATTATCGGTGACACCTTGTATCGTCGTGGGGTGGATTACATTTTGCGTCGGTGTTTGACTCATGAAGAGGTTGAGATGGTGTTGAATGATTGCCATGGTGGGGCATGTGGTGGTCATTTATCTGGGCTTGCTACAACCCAAAAAAATTTGAGAGCGGGTTATTACTGGACGTCGATCTTTAAAGATTGTGTTAATGCAGTCAAGCGGTGCCACCCTTTCCAAGTGTTTGCATGGAACATTTGTTCACGTCCCACCCCATTGCACCCTATTATCACCGTCGATCCCTTCACCAAGTGGGGGGTTGATTTTATGGATTGCAACCAAGCTTCTGTTGGGGGCACCATCACATCATAGTGGTCATGGATTACTTCACAAAATGGGCAAAGGTTATGCCCACTATGAAATATGGAGGTGAGATGGTCGCTCACTTCGTGTTCAATCAGATTATTACCCATTTTGGTATCCTGAGAGAGATTTCCATAGACCATGGAAGGCACTTTCAAAATAGGATGATGGATGAGTTATCTTCCAAATTGGTGTATAAGCAAGAGTGTTCCTCTTCTTATTATCCTCAAGCGAATGGACAGGTTGAAGCTGTGAACAAATCCCTTAAGTCCATTCTGCAAAGAACCGTTTCACAAAGAAAAATAATTGGCAAGTTATGATTTTCCCTGTTTTGTGGGCCTACCGAACCGTTGTTAAGACTGCCACCATTTTTTCTCCATATTAGTTAGTACATGGGGTGGAGTCGATACTTTCGATTGAATGCAAGATCCCTTCATTGAAGCTAGTCGTATAACTCTTACTAGAGACTTCTGATTTGGAAGAACATATGGTCCACTTAGAACACCTCTATGAGTAGGGTTAGGATTCCTTAGTGGCTCTTGAAGTGAATAAACATCGCATTAAGGTTTAGTATGATAAGTTTGTCTGTCCCCAGAGATTTAGTGAGGGTGCCTTGGTTATTTTATATGACCAAGCTAGTGAACCGTTAGGGGTGGGTAAGTTCAACCCCATGTGGCATAGACCTTACATGGTTAAACAATTATTAGAGAAGGGCGCATACAAGCTGGAGGATTATGAAGTGACAGCCTTAGCAGAGCCTAGAAATGGGATCTATCTTAAAAAATATTATGCTTAATTCTTAACTGAGGCTGATACTTTGTATATTACTGTGCAGTTGTATACTTTACTTCTATTCCCCTTGTAGTGATTTGGTTTGTTAACACACATTCCTTTGTTGTGGTAGATGTCCATGGAGTCTTCGATATATGTAGGATATGCTCACAGTGCCAGCCGCCATACCTAGAACTCATCCTTGATTGCTTGGATCATTTATACGTCTACGGGTCATGTTGTGTCTTCAAGGGGTGTATGTCTCCGGTCATCGTCCAACAATGTTGCTGAATATAATGTCGTGATTGAGCTACTACATGATGCCATCTCTCATGGTATTCGATCCCTTGAGTTACGTCTTGACTCGCAGTTGATTGTATCATAGTTAAATGGCATATATCATATCAGACATCTGAATTTATTACAGAGATTCTTACAGGTAAGGTTTTTAGAACAACAATTTGAACACATACATTCCATTCACATTCAAATACATATGTAAATATAATAAACCAATCACTATAAACATTTTCATTTTTAAAATACAGTCCAAAAATGGTGTCATAGTACAATGTCATGGTACAAAATTGGGGCTTTAAAGCCACCAAAAAACACTATACAGCCAGTACATAATGTATATCTAGGAATCTATTCTTGCAGACCAGGGTGATGGTCATGAAAACACACGACGGAATTTTCCAACCGTCTGAAGAGTCTAACTCGTGCACAGGGCACTCCCACTACATGTCGTTGCATTCCCTCAAGCAAGTCCTCGACTTGCACCATAGGCACCCTGTGCGTTATACGGAAAAAGTTGGTATGTATGCTATGTAGTGTGCGCTCTGCATCTACACTTAGGATATCATCACCACATCCCCTTCAATGATGTCAAGGGAAGCCATCCGACAATCTAAGTCCCACATATGCATGTGTGTTATAGAGGAAAGTTTCCTATGGCTAGGGTTTAAGAGTCCTGTTAACACTAGAATTGAACCCAAGGTTGTGAAAGGCTCATTCCCAGGTAACAGCATAACCACTTTCGAAGAGAGAATTGGCCTTCTGCTCTTCCGAGAGGGATCTCTCACCAAATATTAACAATTCTAGATATGTATAGGTGAAAATATGAATTGTTTGTAAGGGTGGTTGAAACAGGACATAGAACCATTGGGCGATGGAGTCAAGAAGTGTAACAGAAATAAACAAAACTTATGCAAGCGATTTTAACACAGAGGCAAGATAGCCATTCAATCACAGTCAAATTATAATTGTTTGGTGGAAAAGAAGAACATGAACAGACCATTAACACAGAGCATTGGAGAATGAATTATGTATTAACTTTAGAAGAAAGCTTTAGTGGATAGCTAAAACAATAGACGGAGCATAGCGTGTATGAATTCCAAACTATTATACACTTATTTCAGACAGGAAAGAAAACATAATGGGAGAGATAAACTGGAAAAACATTCAAATGAGAAAGGAAGCAACAGACTGTAACACAAACAACACATGAATCCCTGTGTAAAACGTCGACTTTGTCTCTACAACTTTATTAAAAACTCTTGAAAGCACACACTGCAAAATTACATCGGTTCCAACCCTTTATACCTCTTCAGGAGGTACATTTATAGTATTTTGGGACTTCCCAATCTGATGTTCGGGAATCAAAATTTGTTACAACTGAAAAACAACTTCTAACAAACTATAATGTGACATATCTTCCACGATTTACATAAAAATTGAAAAATGAACTATAGACTGGGAGAGAAAATATGTGCAAGAATATTTTATGTATCCATCCGGTAGGTGACAGTTGTAGAAAAATCTGGGAGAGGTGACCATTGGAGGGGTGTCTCCATGGAGAAAATTTTCTGCATACTGTCACTGCCACCTCTATGGTTGCATTTTAAAATTGCTCGACCCATATTGCTGAATTGACCTCCATTGATCAGGACCAGGCAAGTTGCGACCACCATGTCAACTGCTTGCACTTTGAGTTCCATAGTTTTTGGGTACGAGGTTTGGGTGCTTTGGCACATGTGGCTTTAAAATCAAACAACAGTTCAAATTCACTGGCCATCTTATCGAAAACGGTCATGCCTAAAAAGGACTGTTGCATGTCCCGAAACTTGCTGTTGTCTGATCGAAAACTAACCAAATGCTCCAGATACTCCTTTTGAGACAATAAGGGTCCCTTCTCTTCCTAGAAGAAAGGAATCCCTCTGTCTATCAATGGCTTGAATAACCGGATAACCTCCTTGACCTTGTGCTCAATAATATCTATTTTGGCTTGTACAGTGTCCAACATCCTATGTTTAGCAATTACCTTTCTAGCCCTAGAGATGACAGCAACTCTATTTTGGATATTGTACTGACTGGTTAGATCATCCGATAAGGCGCTTAGGAAAACAACAACATTTTCTGTTGTTACTACAAGTCTTTTCTACACTTCTCCTAATATCGTCGAATCCTTTTTCTTGGCCTCTGCCAAAGCATTTTCTTGGTTTGCGATGAAATCTATATAAGGTTTGAACTTGTCATCCTCTGCAATGATTTGATCCCAGATCAAATGTCTAGCCCCTTGTAATTCCAATCTACCAACCACCTGTTCGCTTAACTTGTCATTTTGTTGTGTCAATTTTCGACATTTCTCCTCTATCTTTTCCTTCTCTTGTTCCTCCTTTCCTTTTTCCTCCTCTAGCTCCTTAATCTACTACTTTAACTTAGTAAGCTTTGTATCTTTCAGGCCTATTTGGGACATTGCTTTAGAAAGAGAACTGGTGTCTACTTCTCCAGCTACACTTGCGGGCTGAATTGCATTCTCTGTGCACTTTTCCTAAAGCTCTTTTTCCTTAATTGCTAGTGTAGCCTTTAATTCTTTTTCACTCTCCTTCAGAAGCTTGGTATCTGCCTCCCACTTCCTTTCCTTCTCTTCAAGTTTTAGCAACTTGGCTTTGCAATCTGTAATCTTAGTGTTCAATGTCTCTTTCTCTTTTTTTAATTCATCCAACTCGTCTGTCTGAGCAAGTTGGGTAGAAGGGATTTTCAACTTATTTTTTAGTATCTGGATCTCTTTCTCTTTCTCGTTTAGCAATTTCTGAGCCAAAACTCCTTTAAGTGTTAGTCCCTCTATTTGTACTAATTCATTTTGCAAATTGTTAATTTGGGTCTTAAGGGCTTTGTTTTCGACTCTTACCTTCCTCAAAAGGTCTAGAGTTTTTGTTTTACTTGCCTCCAGCTTGGATATATGTAGTGTGGCTTTCAGTAATCTAGCATTCAAGATGTCACCATTTTTTCTGTTAAGGTGTATTATGTTAGTAGTGGGAACTTTTGCGAGGTTCAAATTAACCTCTGACACTTTGTTTCCCATTGTCAAAGCCAGGCTGAGGTTGTCAGTGGTGTGATCCCTCACAGTCTTTAATGCCACATTTGGGTAGGGAAACTGCATTACCTAGTTATACAGCTCTGATGTCTCCTTAAAATTTTTATCATCCCTTTCTCGATAAGAGTCTAGCCAATATTCTTTAGAGGCATGCCTGTTTGGAGTTTGTCCATCAAACACATATTCTTGGATTTGCAACTTGGCTGCTTCGGGCTCTTCTTGTTTCTATTTTTTATCCACGTTTTTCTTCTTCATTTGCCCCTTTGTATTGCTCCTTTTAACCTACACTAACTGCTGCTCTTGTTCTGTTTTCTGCTTTTTTTGCATGTTGGCAGTGTCTACCTCTTCAGTCTCCATAGGCTCTACAAATCCTCTTTTCATTGAACTCCCTGAATAACTGACCAACGATGAGACATTCCCAACTATTGCAACTACTTTGGACAATTCCCTTTGGGGAGAAGTTACCCATGGTAGGGGTGAGACATAGCTTCGTCATATGCTGGTATCCATCGCGGTAGGGTTAGGGAAATCATCCCAGTTCGCCGCTTCCCTGAGCCCGAGTATTTCAGTGTGCTCAAAAGGCTTGCACTTGTGAGCCTTCCTCCTTTTGGAAATTATTTGATGTGGATTGTAATTCATAGCTTCTTCTAGAGAGAATCCCATGTTTTTGAGTAAGTTACCAACCATTGGCAAAGCAACTCTGCTCCTGACTGTGTATGGTCCCACTTCCCAGGGGAAAATCAGATTTGAGCTCTTCTTATAGTTCAAAAAGTGTTCTTCCTCAACAGTGATTCTTTGCCTGATTAATTCCAAGGAGAAAACCCTGGCAGTTAGAAAGGCTGGAATAATGTAGGGTTGATGCACAAAACCGTACAATCTTATGATTGTTCCGAATTCTATTAGGAACCAGTCTCCTATCATCTTGCTATGAGACAACTGCAGTATTTGCCTCGTCTTAGGAAACACCGTGGGTAGCTTTTCTTGAAAGAAAAGGTCGTATACTTCGGCCATCAAATGGTTCATGAATTTACAGTAGTCCTTGGCCATCTCACTAGTAATCTCTAACTCAGGCACTTGTAAGTCTTCTTCGTTATAAGCTATAAACATTCTCAATAAAAAGGACTGGAATCTGAATACTTTGGTGCCATGAAAATTCGCTAACTGAGAACGAATGTTCTCGGCTAGGAATTCATCAAATTTAAGACAACGGGACTGAAAATATTGCCCTGGAAATCCAGGTTCGGCAGGACAGGTACTCAAAACGAACAATAGACTCAACAATGACTCTATGACATAACCATTAGTATCTAGACCTAAAAACTGACTGGCCAGGGCTATAAACCATTGAGTTTCTTCATTAAGTCGGCTAAGTTCGATGGTGTAAGACAGGCTGATGACTTCACCATTAGGTTTTGAACAAGCCCTCAAGAAAGCTTCTCTATTTTCGACGGTAGACTCTCTAAAGAAACGTATGATATTCTCTTCTCGGTATTTGTGGGATATCTGGACAAACTTGTCTGGGATGTGAAGGTTTTTATGGATGACGAGAGCCTGGACTGAACAAAGGATTTTTGATTTTGACCTATTCATAATGACTCCCTTGGCAACAGAGAAATTGTCTGCACACCACTCGACAAACTCAGGGCAATGGGGGGTTTGGTCAACAGAGAAAAAAAGGAAAAAATATTTAAAAACACCACAGGTATCACTGCCCTGGTTCTTAAGGACTTCCAATTTACCTCTAGTGGTTTCAATGGTTTACCCCACCAGAATGGTATCAAAAATCTCGGCGTTCTCATCCATGAGACTTTCTTCTGCCCTCTGACCTGTGACCTCCAGTTCTGCATTATCTCTCACATCTACCACTTCTACTTGTCCTACTTTTCCCATTTTCAAATAGCACTAAGAGAGTATCAGGGGCCTACCTTGTTTCTCTAGCACAGTATTCTGTTTTTTCCACGCTGGCGCTCTATATGCGGTCGTGGCGTTCGGCAATCTCGAGACTTTGGAAAATACAAACCTTTCCAACTCCACGTACACCCCTTTATATATTTCTATACTGCGTAATCTTCGTTCCATTCTCATGCAGTTTGCACTGTGGATCTTTCTCCTTGCGATTTGAGACTTGGATATGTGAGGTCCTTTATGCCAAATTCTTCCTCACTATCTACATGCGTAGCTTAATCTGGGAAGGTTGACCTCCGTCGTCGATCTCCAACTTCCTTTCATCGAGGCCGTTCATGTCTGAAAACTTTAACCTTCTACCTACTCTTCCTTTCCTGGTCTGGTGAGTGACTTCACCTCACGGTATGCCTCTTATCCTTTGATCAAGATCAACCTCTCCTCGCAACCATCGATCTGAGCAGACCTTGCCACTTTTTGCGATTTGAGATCCTGACCCCGTCCGCGTTAGTTCAAATTGCGAAATAAACCACGACCGTAAATATATCTCCACCCTTGTAGTAACCATTGATCTTTGTGGCCAGTACCACTTTTCGTGATTTGAAATCGTGACTACATCCTTGCTAGTGCAGGATGCGAAATCATTTATGGCCATGGATCTGCTTGTACTCCTATCTTGGTCGTCAGCTGTCTCCGCTCTTTAATCTATTTTGCGATTCGAAAAAGTGGCTTTGGCCGAGCACGTTCACTACGCAAAATGATTTGGTGCCATTGATATTTCTTCAGATTAATCTCATCCTTCTATTATGGCTCCCATTTAATGCATTCAACGCATTCGACATCCCCACTTTACCCCACATCTATGATCCGCGAAATGCCTTTCCACCATCAATCTTTATCATTTTGAATCGCGGTCGTCGATTTACACTGTCCTTTACCTCATTTTCGTCGCCGCTTGTCCTAGGGGTAGAATTCCATCTCACAGATTCCTTCAACACCCCTACAAACTCTGGGGATGCCTTCCCAACACCTCTTCTATAGGGTCCTTTCCCCACATATCTCTCATAATCGAAAATTTTGAATATGGTGCTAACAAGTCCATCAACATACTGGGGTTGAAAGAGAGATGCATATAGTTCAGTAAGTATATATAAACAAGTTTCATAGATTAGAATGGTTCATACCTTAGTCAAACGAAGGTTGATCCAAGCAACCCTTCAATCCTCCTCTTGTTCCTCTTGCTTCAAGATACTTGCAAAATGAATTATACCTTCCGTAAACCAATATGACTAAATGTAAAGCAATGATAATAAAATTCATATGAAAAACTAATCTTATTAACATAAGCATCTGATCATAAACAAAGATTCAATATACAAGACACATTGATTGGAAGAGGAAGAGCATCACATCTTTATTAATCATGAAATAAGTACAAATATGACCTTCTCTTCATGTTAGGCACCTCACAAAACCTTGATCTGGTTCTGTTGCTTCTCTTCTCCAAGGAACTCATCCTCCAAGCTCTACAACACAAGGATGGAAATCTAGGGCAAAGGTGGGGGGAATAGGTCCCAATTCCTTCTCATGGACCTCTCTACCTCTATTTATACATTTCTAAAGAGATAGGGTTGAAGACAAAGTAGTTACAACCGAAGGAGTCAATTGCATAACCACCCAAACTACCCAAAGTTCAAGAAACATCCATTTTTTTACATGTATAGGACAAATTCGTGGGTTGCAATGACAACAGTCACGGATGCAAATATGAAAGTGTGGGCTGTAGTATCAAAATTCAAGAGTACAATAGTAATTTTGGGTAACCGCGGGTAGCATGAAGGAAAATTCATGAGTACAAAGGTGAAATTTGTGGGTACCATGTAGGCAAAGTCGCAAATAGGTAAAATATGCTCATTTTTAGGTTACTTATGGGAATTTTTATACTTTGGAGTCTTCTGGAAAGTTTTTTTTGACTCAAATATCTTTCCAACGATCTAGATAAGAGATAAAATGGAGTTACAAAACTCTAGATATGGATCCTCCAAGTTAGGTTTTTTTTCAGTGACTTTCATGAAGTGTCGTCATGGAAGTGTCGACATGTGATGAAATCATGGGAAAGTGGTCACAGGAAGAGATGTGTAATTTTAGGCTATAACAGATGCCCCCTAATGGATGAGGTTATAGGGGAAGACAATAGTCGAAATACATTATAAAAGGAAACAAATGAGTCATGGAGAGTGCAGAGAATCCAAGATCGAAAGGCTCGAACAGAGGTACCTGGAAGAGAGATAAATGTCAGACAAACCTGATCTATGGGACATATAAATCCATATACAAATCATCGCCATAAATATATAGGAGGATCCAACATGTGCATAACTAATTTAACTATCATGGTCACTCAATATGTAAAAAGGTGCCATATCAAACCTAAAGGAGTCATGGCCACAAATGAACAAGGTGGATCCATGCTCAATAATCGATCATAAACACAAGAATATTACAAGGTGGATCTATCTATCGAAAAATTTCATATGAAGTGTGACAAGGTCTTGTGCAACTCGAGCAATAGCAAAAATGACGATGCTACTCTCGGCCCAAGGTCTTCAATCCAAACCGCCCAAAGGTACGAATCCTAACCATGCGAATAAAGGAGCTAAATTCGAACATGGCGAAAACCGTTTGATTATCGGCCATTGATGAGAACCATTAACAAATTTGATGGAAACCACCATTAATTAAAATGTTCCCCAAGGTACCTAGTACATTCTAACAAGTGTGAATAAAAGGACTTGAAGTCGAACACTTGAAGAATCCATCGAGTAGGAGACATTAAGGAATTCCCACTACCCAATAGCAAGGCAAATTGTGACTGGTGACTGCAATCCCCAAGGTACTGTAAAAAACTATAAATATCATTCCCAGATAAATATGTATTGATTTCGATAGGAAGAGATCCATTGGAAGGAAGGGATTAAGGAATCCTTCATCATCCAACACAAGGTAAGTCAAATATTGATTGGATTTGGAACTAGAACAAAGTTTTGGAGCAAGGACCATCGAATACTGGATGTAATGAACTAATACCAGGGAATGGATGACACAAAAGGTGAAGGAAACTGCATAATGGCTGACAAAGGTTTATCCTTGAACAGTGAGCACGACACAAAAGTGACTTAAACAGATTTTAACACAAAGATACCAATGATACAACTATGCAATGTAGGAGACATTGACAGATTCCCCATATAATTGGAAAAGAATCCAACTAGAGGAGTAAAAACTCTAAATCGAGATAAGGTCAAAATACTAGAACCCAACTGTTGATAGACTCAAAACTAGCGCTTTGTTCAAGGAAACAAGACTTGCTGCCATCATGTACAAAAAATGTGAATCAACTTCCCTTCCCTCTTTCTTGTAAAGGTTTAACGAGTCCAAGAAAGAAAACTCGAGACATTCTTCATTTTTTAAAAGCTTGAAGAAGAAACAGAAGAATGCTTGATAAATCACTAATTCATGGATTTTACTAGCCCGAATTAGTGAATGCTCAATAGTTTTTTCATAGTTTTGAGAGTTTGAAAACTCCAAAGAATACTCCAGGGGGATTCTTTTTTGTAAAGTTGGTCTCCTAAGTCCGAAAAAGTGTAAAACAATACAGAGAAGAACTCTCTTAGCTTAAGAGAAATAAATTATTCATTTTTTGTAGTTAGTTGGAAAGGTCCAAAAAAAGGGTAAACAATCACCAGACCGATGCTCCTTCATAAGTGAGCAAAAAGATGTAGTTTTAACGAGTGTGAAGGAAAGCAAGATCACTCAAAAAGTTCCATTTATTTATGAGAATGGTATGGACAATAGTAAACTCAATGCTTTGGTATTATGGCTTAGCAAGCATGACAAAGACATAAAGTACACACGAAATCTTTTTCATGTATAGGTCCAAAGAAAGAAAAAGAGAAAACTAAGCTCGAAAAGGGTCATTTTCCATAATTTTAGTCCTCCATGTCTAGAAAAGAGATAAACCTATGCTTGAAGATACTCTTCTCAATTCTGAAGAAAAGAGAGTGTTCCTTTCTTGTAAATAATCTACATGGTCCAAGAAAGAGATAACCTACTGCCAATGTATATGATCGTTCAATTTACCTTAACGAGTCTGAATGAACAAGTTTACTCGGAAATCTAGTCAATTTTAAGGAGTCAGACCAGGGCTTAAATATAACTCCATATATTTCTTGGGAAATTTTTAACGAGTCTGGAAAAGTAAACTCATGGCCTCCTTACTATTTTTAACGAGCTCGAAGGAGAAACAGGAAGAATGCTCTAAATGTGAGGAGATGAGTGTCAAAGGAAAGAGAAATTAGTTCCAAGCGCAAGGAACAGACCTAAGCATAATGCAAGGAACATGACAAGGATAAAGACACTCAGGGA
This sequence comes from Pseudotsuga menziesii, assembly GCA_001517045.1. NCBI lineage: Eukaryota > Viridiplantae > Streptophyta > Pinopsida > Pinales > Pinaceae > Pseudotsuga > Pseudotsuga menziesii. The sequence goes on from LPNX010650561.1 coordinate 245,814, forward strand.
ACGTCTCCTCAAGGTAAAAGGTGTCAAGTTGCAAAGGAAAAATGGTACAACAATGAGCGATTATGAGAGCAGAGATGAGGGCTTATACAATGAGCTAATAACATGGAAGTCGACGTCAGGCTCATAAGCACAAGAAGGGTACATGCAAATGGAGTTACATCTTGAACAACAAGGAAAGGCCAGTAAACAGTTGTGAATCCAACTAAAAATGATGTCTCCAAGAAACAAAAACACCAAGAACATATTCAAAAGAAAAGATACGAGGCAGGTCACTTTGGCAGAAACACGTGCGGCTTTGATATCTTCTACAAAAGGGTAAGTCAAGGCAGAGTCGACCGAAGAATATTCTATAGTGCCAAGGCTCGAGGATTTATAATTAGTAAGATAAACCTCATAAGGAAAGCAAAAATCGACGGGGGAGATAGAGTCTGCAGGAACAAACTCAGTATCACAGGAGTTGAGAAATTCATAAGAAAAATCAAACTCATCAAGATCACTGACTTGCTGATCAAAAGTAGAGTCTGAAAACTCAACAAGACCAACAGAAGCAGATCGATCAACAAAAAGATCAGTCTTATTAAGCAAGTCAGGTTTTGAATTAGTCACAACTGAACCGACATCTAAGGGAAGGTCAGACTATATCAAATACTCAAGGAAGACTTCATCAAAATGAAGTAGATCATCTGATATAGGACACATGTCTGAACTTTCAGTTGGATCAATAGAGTAGAGAGCAGGCTCCACCATCTGTATAGGATGAAAAACTTGGTCAATTGCCAGAACCAACTCTCGAGAAAGTAAACATGAACAAAGATGCTTCTTCTCAGTAGAAATTGAATGCAATGGATATGAGGCCACAAATCTCACTCGTGGTGGGGTAGTGTCTATCGAGACACTAGGAATCAATAAAGGAAAAACATGGTCTCTAGTTGGGTCAGGAGAGGGATCAAGAAAATCCAACTAATCGATAGTGACAATGGCTCTGTTATGAATAAGTTAAATTGCATGAAATAATGTTGACACCATAGCTTGCATGGCATAAAAATAATCATGCCCAAGGAGCGTTGAATTCTAGAGGGTATTCTATCACCATGAATTCAACTAAGATGGTCTTCCCACCCAAAGTAACAAGTGTTTGAGCCAGAATTCCCAAGGATATACTAGTTCTTCTATCAAACACCAATAACTAACTAGCAGACGACACAAGGATGGGAGATCCCATGCCTCACCAAGAAAGAGTAGACAAGATACTAATTGAGGCTCCTTCATCAACAATACAATGAGCAATCATGTATTCTCCAACTTTGACCTTTATCTAGAAAGGTGCATCATAAGGAAGGCATGGATCAACTAGGCTATCCAAATTAAAGGAAGCAAAATGAGAGATTGGTGGGGGTTCATCCGAAGCAAGTTAAGTTCCCCCTTGTTTAGTAAGTTCTGAACTAGCAATGAATATAATGTGGCTGGCAGACACTTCACTCTCCAAAAGAAGAGTGGGATTGATCGACGATGAAATTGATTCAACCGCTTCATGAAAATCACTCTCTGAAGGGAGAGTGGGATTGACCAAAGATGAAATTAGTTCAATCACATAAGGATCACTCTCTGAAATAAGAGTGGGGTGAACCAAATATGACATTGGTTCGACCACTTGATCAACCAAAGTTTGAGTATGTGGTTGAGAAAATACAGTTTGTTCAGGAGCTGGAAATTATTGAGTCTCGAACCATACTCTTCGCACCTCTACGATAACAAGGCACTAGTTAGTAAGATGATCTCCCTCGCATAGATTACAAGGGAACTTAAGTTTTCCTTTCGAATGACCAGTTTTCTCAATGGTGTCAATGTGACTAGAAGTGGCTGACTATTTTTTCTCAGCATGATCTACAAAAGCTAATATTTTTCCCCCAACATGACCATCAGAGGTTGGGTGACTAGGTCCAACCTGACTAAGAGAGGCTGGTTGTTGAGAGACTTCAGGGTGTTCAAAAATGGGATGACCTTGGAACCAAACTCTTCGTACCTCTATGATCGTAGGGAATTGATAAGTAAGGTGGTATCTCTCACAAAGCTTACAAGGAAACTTGGGCTTGTGTTTTGAATAGTTAGTCTTTTCAACAGTGTCAACATGACTCGCAGTGGCTGACTATTTTACCTCAGCATGACCTTCAAAGGTTGAGGGTTTTCCCCCAGCATGACCTGCATAGGCTGAGAGAATGAGTCCAACATGACTTGCAGAGGTTGTACGGCTAGGATAAACATGCTTTGCAGAGGTTGGGTGTGTGCCCCCAGCATGAACTGCAGAGGCTGGTTCGTTGGTCCCAACATGACCTGTAGAGGTTGGACAAGGTTCCCCAACATGACCTGCAGAGGCTGGATAACTATATCCAACCTGACCTGCAGAGGTTGGATGGGGGGTTCAACTTGACCTGCAGAGGTTATGATGAGTTTCATCAGCATGAACTGTAGAGACTGAGTGAATAGATCCAACATGACCTACAGAGGTTGGATTGTGAAGATCAACTTGACTTGTAGAGGTTGAGTGCTTAGATCCAACATGACCTGCAGAGGTTGGATAGGTTCCCCCAGCATGAACTGCAAAGGCTAGGCGGTGAGGTTCAACTTGACCTATAGAGATTGAACGAGTTCCCCAATTCTTTTGAGTGTTCTTCCTATTCTTCTTTCTTTACTCCTTTTAGACTGCCGTTTACTAGTATTAGAAATTTCATTGCAAGAGGTAGAAGGAGGAGGAGAAGCTTCTACAGGTGAAGGGAAAGCAATGTTTCGATGCCCTTGATATAAGGAGCTTACTTGAGAAGCATTATGAGCATTTAGGACAGTTGGAGTGGAGAAAAACCACACTGGTATCCCTAGGGTGAATCTGGGTAAATTCAAGGTGGCCATCAAAGGAACACCAACATTCCCTATGAGAGGAATAGTACAAGGATTTCCCAGCATGGGTATCTCTTGATTGGTGTTCAAAGGGGTGTTAGCCATAGTTTCAAGCAAGAATACAAATTCTGAGGTCGACTGGAAACCAATAGTACAGAGAACACAACATTAGCAAAAAATACCTAAGTATCAATCCAGGAAAACAAATATGCCTTCCAAAGTAAATTCTGGGATGATGAGGGCCCATAACTAATCAGTGAAGGAAGAAGAGTAGTTACTTGGTGTCTCATGAATATTTCTCTAGGTGCAAGTGCTAAAATCACCTAACTACCCTCCCAAATTATCAACCAAGGTTACCTTCCAAGTCTACCCTAGGAGAACTGGAAATAGCCTACCAATGTCGCTCGTGTCAGATCCTAACAGCCAAGATACTAAGGCTTCCAAAATCATGAAGAAGGTCTAGAAGAACAGTCGTCAGTCCAGCCGATGCACATGGGCAGGGTAGCTACACCCGAAACTCAAGCAATACCAGACACCACACAGGGTCGAGAGGAGGTACTAGGTAAGTCCCCAAACGTGCAACATCTCTGGTGTATGATCTACTGAGAAGAGGAGGTGTATCTCTAACAAATCAGAATCGCATGACCTCATGCTTGACTCTTGTGTGAGAGGAGCTTTCCGGTGTCTTTCTCAACGAAGTTGGATTTCCTAAAATATAGGCCACTATGTTTGAGTTGAAATTTTTGGGCAGTTAAAATATCCCTAACCCAAAACACTAGCCTAGACTAGTGTGTGTCGTCCCTATAAAGAAATAGTTACTAATAAATTCTAGATATTAAACGTTTATTTTAAAGGGTTGTTGATTACTCAAAGGGGGTGGCGAAGGTGAAACCAATGGTGTATTGACTCAAAGTTGAAAGAAAATGACTAATCAAAGAGAAATGAAATGCAAAAAGAAAAACTACTTCTATTCCTTTTTTAAATAGAAACTTGAAAGCCACTAAAGAACAACATCTTTTTTTTATTTTTTCAAGAATATTGCTATGCAGTGCATTAAAGACAAAACCCTAATCTACATGCATATTAAACACTTATTTGTTCTTTTTATTTTTCTTTTATAAATGCAAAATAAAAACTACCTACAAACTAATGTATGCATATAACAAGAACAAAGCAAAAAGACTCCTGCTATTCAACCCCCAAACATACTCTAGACTACCCTAAAGTGAGTATAAACCCTACTTGGAAGGGAGGCTTACATAAGAGACAAGTCAACTACTTAGGCATGGTGAAGTTAACCAACAAAATAAGAAGGAAACAAAGACCAATAAGCTTTTGAACTCAGACAAATATCACTAACAGAGGATGAGCAAAAACATTAGCCAAAAGTCAAACCAAGCAAAGGGGGTGGGGGGAAAGAGAAAGAGAAAATACTAATGCTACAAAAGGAATTACCACATAGATACAAATCACCTAAAATAGATGAAACTTACTTGCCTAGAGTCATGCAGATGCAGAGGACCCCAAAAAACCTACCAAACATCCCTCAAACAATAGAAAAAAGCACAAAAAATGATGAAAAATGTTGTTTTAGGGGCACTTGCGAGTTTCCCTACTGAAAGATCACAAGTCACTTGCAGGTTTCTAGTAATGCGGGTCATGAGTACATACCATAATTGCTAGTGTTAGGTCTAGGACCTGCGAATGGGTGGAAAAGGCACAAAAAGGCCAAAATCTGCCTTAGGAAGGCAGGGGAGGTGTACTATTAGGATGAGAAGGTGTTCCTAAGTGGAAAGAAGGACCTGAAACCTTACAAAATATTGGAATAAAGACAGAGAAACCCCAAATAGATAAGGCTTTCCCCAATATGGTTGTTAGTTTTATTGTAGAGGAAAGTTTCATATGGCAAGGGTTTAAGAGGCCATCAACATATCAGGGTTGAAAGAGAGATGCATATAGTTCTACAAGTATATATAAATAAGTTTCAAAGATTAGAATGGTTCATGCCCTAGTCAAACGAAGGTTGATCCAAGAAGCCCTTCAATCCTCATCGTGTTCCTCTTTCTTCAAGAGACCTGAAAAATGAATTATACCTTCCTCAAACCAATATGACTAAATGTAAAGCAATGATAATCAAAGCCATATGAAAAACTAATCTGATTAACATAAGCATTTGATCATAAACAGAGATTCAATATACAATACACATTGATTGGAAGAGGAAGAGCATCACATATTTATTAATCATGAAAGAAGTACAAATATTACCTTCTCTTCATGTTAGGCACCTCATGAAACCTTGATCTGGTTATGATGCTTCTCTTCTCCAAGGAACTCAGCCTCCAAGCTCTGCAACACAAGGATGGAAATCTAGGGAAAAGGTGGGGGGAATGGGTCCCAATTCCTCCAGCATAATGATGCAAAATTTCAAGTCCCTTCTCATGGACCTGTCTACCTATATTTATACATTTCTAAAGAGATAGGATCGAAGAAAAAGTAGTTACAACCAAAGGAGTCAATTGCATAACCACCAAAATTACCCAAAGTTCAAGAAACATCCATTTTTTGACATGTACAGGACAAATTCGTTGGTCGCAGTGACAACAGTCGTGAATGCAAAGTCGAAATCAAGGGTTGCAGTATCAAAATTCGTGAATACAATAGTAAGTCAGGGTAACTGCGGGTAGCATGAAGGGAAATTCGCAAGTACAGAGATGAAACTCGTCGGTACCATGTAGGCAAAGTCACAAATAGGTCAAATATGCTCATTTTTAGGCTAATTCTAGGAATTTTCAGAATTTGGAGTCTTCTAGAAAGGATTTTTTGCTTAGATACCTTTCCAACATTCCAAATAAGAGGTCAAATGGTGTTACAGAACTCTAGATATGGCTCCCTCAAGTTAGGTTTTGTTTTAGTGACTTTCATGAAGTGTCGACATGCGATGAAATCATGGGAAAATGGTCACAGGAAGAGATGTGTTATTTTAGGCTATAACAATGTGCATGATCAATATTAGCACATGACACCACCAAAAACATGTTTTTTTATTTCATTATACAAAAAAATCAAATAGTTTAAAAAACACATTTGGGATTGTTACCTAGATCACCATATGCAGCACCCTTTGGTAATGGCATGTCTGGATCACCATAAAATTCGATCCCTACATAGGGATAGTCATGTACAGTCACGATATGTCATTTCCACCAGTGGTAAAAGTCTGGGGGAAATGGAGTGGGTGTCCTACCTCCCTCTAGTTGTCACATCACCTCTTCCCATTGGGTCTAGGATGGATCTCGCAGAACATGTGGATGAACCTGCACTCTTGGGATAAGGCTCGATACCCTCTCAAAGAAGAATGTACTAAGAATGTTGGCGAATCCAAAGTTACTTGTCCTATCCATATTGTATTCAGTTAGTTGTTGCTTCATGTTGTTCAACAGTGATGTGCTCCAGTCATATATTGTGGGACTCATACACTCTACTGCATAGAACATAATAGGCTTAGAACCCTGATGTAGAGATGCCAACCCTGCTAACCTAGCTAGAACTAGCACTATCACTTTGAGACTGAGGCTATGAATGGAGTTGACAGGAACCTGGCTCCCGATATTTTTAGTATCAGGAAGACAGTACACAACTATAAATTCCTCAATAGTAATACCACCTCCTACTCTACGAGACCTCAAGTTGACTACCTCGCCTCAATGGGATATTCCAGTGATAAAATATATGTCTTCTACATCGAATCTCAATGACATCCCTTCAAGATGAAATTCCCTTGTATCCGAATCCCAATAGTCTACCAGCATCTTGAGTAGCCTTGGCTAAGATCTTAATCTTCTAAGTTTCCAAAAATTGTAAAGACCGCATCCCCTTGGAGCTTGTTGGCTATTTTCCTCACCCTGCATGTCCCTATCCATGTCTTCATGTTCACGTTCATGCCATTCTAGCACCATCATGTAGAGAAACACACACATTTTTTATAATAATTTGCCTCTTTTTTGGGTATGCACGCACATATATACGACTTTTTCTATTGACAGTCACATGTATACGCGGGAAATATTTGCTTTCTCGCGTATACCCAACCCTATACATGGCCCAATAAACTGTGACCCCCCGTGGGACGGGATACCCATCTTTGGGTGGCTTCAAACAGAAAATTACACCGCTAAAAATTGAAATAAATGCATGGAAAAGATAGAGCATGTCATGAGGATTTACCTAGCCCTAACGGTTTGTGATTTCGTTTCTCCTAGCTCCTGAAATTGGCGATTGAAAGTCATAGTCCAAAATGGCTCCAAATGCCCTAGAATTGGTAAAAAATCAAATGGTATGGTGAAAAATGAATTTTTTACTATTTATAAAATTTATTTTGAAATTTTTACCCATTGGTATATAGTTTTGGAGTTTTTTTAACCCTTTTGACCTATTTTGGCCTAATCTTGTGATGTAGGGACTTGTTTTGAGCGTTGTTTCACTAAGGTCTTGACCTGTTTGTGCCTATTACAGGTATAATTTTGAACTGGCATATAGGATATGATTACTTTTTCTGCTTGCATCATGCATCATCCTATGACCATGTCGCCTTAACTATAGGTACGAACCCACTTAGTAATGTTACGGGACCTCTCACTGCTACTAAAAGTGGCATTACGTAAGTGGTAGAGCCTTCCTATTTCATGGGTGCCCTAGTTAGATCCCACTTTGCCATTAGGTCTAGGAGTCCCTTGTAGTCACGCCATGTCTTTGAGTAAGAACCACATATTCTTTCTTGAACTTTATGTTGTCCATATCCCACAGGGACTCCCATTTATGTTAAGTTGTAAATGCATTTTCATGCGTTCATTTGTCTTATTGAACTTTATGTTGGATCCTTGCTTCAGTTTTGTTAGCCATATAGCCTGAGCTTGCCTCAATTCCACCCAAGCAGAGCCTCCATTATGTCCTTTGCAGCTTGATCATCCCTTACCAGGAGGATACATTCCACCAAGTGTCCTTATCCTGCACATGCTTCCTTGCATTGACCATAAGTATGTTCCACTACTTGGAACTAGTTTTCTTGCCCACGATACTTGTCTCCTCCTAGATATGTACTATAACCACTTTTATTCTTTTTCAAGCTTCCGAATCTGAAAAAGACCCCCAAAAATTAAAAAACATAAAAAGTCGGATGGGAAATGATATTACTTTTGGCAGTTGTCGAGTCGTGTCTCTTTCGAACAAAGCATTGTATATTCCATCCAATGGTCGGGTAACTATTATGACTTTAGGGGTTGTACTCGTTATTCTAAGTTTTCTCCATCGATTGATTATGCTTCCAATCCTTATGGAGCCTCTGTCGATGCCTCCTATGTCACATATTTGTCCCAGTTTGCATGTTGAGTCTATGTTTCTTATGAGTAACCATCTACCTTATGCTCTTGTTTGAAGGAATTTTTATCCTGAATCGGTCATTCCTCAGTTATATTGTCTTTGCATTTCATCCACTCCCGGCATAGTTATTGGTTCATGAACATTTGGTTCGTTTGAGTTATTCCAAATTATCCATTGTTGTTGAGTACATCGTGTTGTTTGATGGGGGATGCGTTAATTCCCTCCTTCCAACGGATTCCATTCTATCGACTTCAGATCATCTATTATGGAATAGGAGTCTAGAGTCCATTAACTTCCTTGAGGCTTGCAGTCATTAGTGGCAGGTTTTCTCGCCATCGACAGTTTTGGGAATACATCAATGTCCCCTAATTGATCAATTCACTCAAGTATTTGACCTCAACACATCTATTCACACTTGTTTGATTGCACTCTGTACCTTGATTCCCATTATCATTATCGGTGGGATATCTTGCATTTGTTAACGGTATACATCAATGATTTGTAATCGCACGATGGCCCATCATGTTCGACCTCGACACATTTGTTCGCATGATGGGACATGTACCAGTAGCAGTTTGTGCAGAAGACCTTTGAGCTTGGTGGCATTCCATATATGCTACCTCTTTTATCATGTCAGTATCCATAAGATGTCATCTCTCATGACCAGATTCCAGTGAATTATCAGATGTCTTCATTTAGTATGGAGACCTTATTTAACTGTATATTGTGTGTGGCAATGAACACATGACGCATTTGTCTATCATGCCTATTCCTGGCCATTGTACTATGTTGTATCCGAGACTGTTGTACTTCATATTTGCAATCACATGTTGAGACTTATTATTGTATTGTACTATTGTCTGGTTTTTCCTCCTAGGTTTTCATTACTCCACTTCTGGGATTGACATAATGTATTTCAGCCATCGTATTACCCCTTTGACCTCACACATTAGGGGGAATCTGTTATAACTGATTTTACCACACTTGGTAGATGACACTGTTATGGCCTTCCATGTCCCTCTGCAAACTCTTTGGACCCCCTTTGCTCAAAATATACTTTGATGTTCCACGAAACACTTCAAAAAATCCCTAATTATTTCTATACGCGGGTCACAACCTTATAACCCACGTGTACATGTAGCTTGTCCCACTATGAACCGCGTACATCGGGAAATGTGCCCAAAAATAAATATTTTGGAGTTTTCCTCATAGAGTCACGAATAACTTGACCTTTGGCCTTCCATATGCCTGGAAACGCTCTAACTCGACCCTTCACTTTCTATTGAAGGGCTATATATTGGTCCCCTTGGATACATTAGAGGAGGAGAAAAGAAGAGAGCAAGGAAACTATAGTTCATTTGTGCCTCATTCACATATGCTTGAGTCTGCATCCCCTTTGTCCTTGTGAGCATCCATTGTTTCTCTTCCCAAGCTCGCCTTTCCATTGTGAGCTTGCCATTGAGATGGAAGATTGAAGTGGTGGAGGCCCAGGTGGAGGACTCGATTTCTCTGTTTCGACGAGGTATCGACAAAGGTTGTCACTTGTATCTCTATTCATTATTAATAGAAATGCTCATTTCTCGTCCATTGTATGTGTGTAACTATGCTTGTCTTTATCCATGGATGATGTAGTTACTTTTATTTATTTATATTGGTTTTATATATGATAGAGTAGGCATAACACTTTAGCATATAGCATGCTTATCTTGTTCGTTGTTGTTGTTAAGGATGAATGGTAGGTACAAGCGTGGTTGAAAAGCTCAACGGGGATCGACTACAACCTTCTGGAATAAGGTACACCTTCCATCCCTTAGTGTTAGTTCTTTTTTATATCTACTGCATATTGAAATGGGTTTGTTTCTGATGTCATTCAGTCTATTGTGGTCCACCCCAAGCCATAGGTAATCTTCTCTGTAACATTAATGTAACTAAATATTTTGGAAATAAATTAAAATTTAATATTAATATTTTACACCATTAGCATCAATATCATGGAAAATAGCTCTAATTTCATAAGCAAGTTTCATACGGTCATTTTCTTTCAACTCTAGGTTAAACAACTTCATTAACAATTGTATGATTTCAAGTTCAAAATGTGAATCATACAAATCTTTTAGTTTCTTTATGCCTTTATAGCTCTTTTTGTTAGAAACTAAATGTCTACTTACTTCTTCACTTACAGAGGCAATGGTCAAGGCATAATCCTTCGTGCCCTTGATTTTCAGACAACGGGCTCTTTAGCAGAAGTAAGTGGTACTGGTGCAACTTTGTCCACTTCATCTATTATAGCCTCTATGTCTTTCTTATCTTCATAATTCTCATAATTCTCAGTTTCACAAATTCCATCCCACATATCATTAAAAATAAGGGTATTTAACTATGCAAAACCATTCATGATAATTTTATTTAGTAGACTTGGAATTACTCTAACAATTGAAATTAAAGAATTCATTGAAATTTAGTGTGCACAAATTGCAGAGACAAATTTCTTGTTCATGGGCTAAGTAATAGTCTGATATGTTCTCTTCCTCACTACGGATGATTTAAATTCTTCTAAACAATTTATGTACAGTATCCCCTTTACATAGAGTGTTTCTCCCACAATCTAATTTAGTGTGCACAAATTGCAGAGACAAATTTCTTGTTCATGGGCTAAGTAATAATCTGATATGTTTTCTTCCTCACCACGGATGTTTTAAATTCTTCTAAACAATTATTGAAACAATTTATGTGCAGTCTCCCTTTTATATGCAGCCTTTCTCCCACAATATTACTTAGCATCTCTCATTTCTTGGTGAGAGCTCCTTCAGGCACTCCTAGCTCACCAAGACTTTCTTACCAATGGTTCACCCCGTGGCTTTGATACCACTAACACATGCTATAAAGAATTTCAACAATAATTGTATATTATTTCAAAGAAGAATGTCACATATAAAGAAATTTAAAATCATTATCTATAGTTAGATAACAAGATTATTAACTAGAATTTAATAACTAATAACTAAAATATTAATTACAATAAAATCCCAAAAAATTATTCAACAAATTTTCCACCTATTACATATATCATTAAGAAATTATTGTTTTATACTAAGAAAATATTTATTTATTTTATATATATATAAAATTTCAAAATATGTAATATGGATACAAATAATATATAAAAAATAAAATATATAGGATATATATAATTTCAAAATATGCGATACAAATACAAATACAAATACAAATAATATATATATATATATATATATATATTAATTATAAAAATTTCAAAATATGTGATACGGATACAAATAATATATATAAAAATAAAAATAAAAACAAAAGTTTGAACCCCAAAATTATTTTATAAGCAAAAATATAAAAAAATATAAAAAAATATAAACCTATTTATAATTTTAAAACACTAGGTCCATGTCCTATTATAGATGCAACTCTATGTCATGTATTCCTTAATTTAACATTATTTTGTACCATCCTTTTCAGTGCTCCACTGTTTCTCTTTTTGTGTAGTCAACCTTCCGTTCCTATCGGTTGTCTGTGATGTTGGCCTCCCATGTTTGGATTTACTCATCTTTATGTTGCAGTTGCCTTTGATGTGGCATTGTAAGTGGCAAGAATATATAATGATAAAATTGTACTATTTGATATATTGACGAAAGCTACTTTGGAGTGTGCCTAAAAATGTTATTCAATTTGGAATATTGAATAACGTTTATTTTTAGTCTCAATTATTGTTACTATGTTATTCTCATAGTGTTCATATAAGCATGAGCTCTATCATTTTTTGGATGTTGTATATTTCTGTGGATAATTATGTATACTATCTTCTTTAACCTCTAAAACTGCACTTTAATCTGTGTATGTACTTTTTAGATTCATTGTGTATGTATTTTTAGATTCATTTCATTCAAACAATGGCTTATCAAATAGAGAATTTTATGAGATGGTTTTTAACTCTCTCCTTGAATGGTTTTACTTTCCATTTACCATAAAACTAAACCATGGAACAAAAGGATTTTTGTCTTTTTAATTTAAATATACATGGGATGCCATCTTAGTGCATATGTATTCATTCAACACTATATATTAGTGTTGCTTGACTTGACCCAGACTCACGAGTTTTGTCTAGTCTCATCTAGGATGAGTACTCACATCATACTTGGCCATGAACTTGTCACTCACCAAGACTTGTTAATACAACATATTATACAGCTTGATGAGAACTCTCTCAAATGGGTACTTAAATCCACTTTCAAATTTCAATTTTGAGAAAGTAAACAAAAGTGCATATTTTCAATGTTTTAGGCATGATATTGTATTATATTAGAAGTTGTCATGTCACCTTCAAGCATAGCACAATTCATGAGTTTATTCATCATTGGTTGGGTTTCTAGCATGACCTTAGGAGTTGTACTCGTTATCTATAGCTTTCTCCACCGTTTGGTTAAGCTTCCAATCACTATGGAGCTTCTATCGAGAGTTTTCTTTTTTGGGGGAGGTTATATTTAGTGGTTGTTTTTAACTCTGTTTCAAAAAGTGGTGCTACCAGTAGCACCTTTATTTTTTTCAAGGTATTTTTTGAGATTTTGAATCTTCTTAGAGGTTGTTTTTGCCTCCACTTCAAAAAGTGGTGCTACTAGTAGCACCCTTTTTTTTTCAAGGTATTTTTTTGATATTTTGAATATCCTTTACTATAAAGTATCAACATTTTGTTTTCAAATGTGTTTTTTTCAACAAAATAAAACATCATTTTTGTCTAAAATATCTAGTTCTATTTTTAATGGTGATTTCCTTGTTTTTCTTTCATTTTTTTTTGTTAATGTTAAAAAATCTAAAATTTATCATGTTAAATTTATCATGTAATTTTCTTTTGATATATGTATCTTTTGGAAGTTCTTTAATTTTTAATCTAATTGTGCATTGTTAATTAATTTATAATTCAATACATTTTAAATACAATGTAAATTGGTGTTTTCTAATTACTTTTATCTTTACTTCAATGCATCATTTGATAATTCTACCTAAATAATATTGTTTTTTAACATTTGGCGAACAAATTTGTATTTAGAAGAAAGTTTTTTTCAGTAGAAAAAAAAATCGTACTTTTCTTATTCAATATGAATTAAAAACTACAAAACATACAAGGTCGGCTTAACTTCTTGAAATCCATATATCCCAAAAACCACCATCGAGTCTCCAAAATAGGCAGTCAAACTGTCATCCAAAAATATCAGAGTATACTTCCTACCACTACCTTACAGCAAGGTTACATACATTCATACATCATCAATCTAATAGAGTAAAGAAACTCTATTCAATACCAAAAGATATTTCAGGAGGCACCACTTTCTAGATGATTCTCAATAAATTCCTCCCAAAATAGAATTGCTTTATCAGTAGCTAGGGATTCTTTTGAAAACAAATCTGCATCCTTATTGTTCTCCCTATAAATATGCCTTATCTATAGACTAGAGTCTTAAAAAAATGTTCTCCAACACCAATTTGTAAGAGATAGAACCTGAAGATTTCCATGATTCTTCACCCAATTAATAATTATCTGAAAATCTACGAAGATCTTAATCGCATCAAGACCAAAGGATAAATATACCTTTCATAAATGCCATAATGCAAGTAATTTAGCCTTGTTATTTTTACCTCATCCACAGTTCAATTTCAACTTAAATATGTGGGCCTTATTAAGTGAGAGAAGAACCCCACTATACATAGCCCATATTGAGTGGCACCATCAAAGAAACCAACAACATTCTAAGATAAAGGAATATCATAGATCAATCTTCTTTTTGTATTATTTCTTTCTACAGCTTGATAGTCCTTATACATACTAATAATTTTAACACAAGTGCCATCCAAGACTAGATTCAAGTCCTCAAACATGAGTGCATTTCTATAATTCCAAATCCCCCAAGAAATGAACATCGATAAGGTGCCATGATCCAAGCAATTAAAAAACCATTGATGAAAATTATGTTCAAAGGAAAGCCTTCCTCAAATCTGATCTATATTCAGCAAATTACAAGCATTCTTCCATATTTGAACAGAAAATCAACAAAGAACAAAAATATGGTCCATAGGTTGCATACCTTCTTTAAAAAGAGAACAATAACTTGGAATGATCCACCCTCTAGATAACAGATTGTCCCAGGTCTTGAGACAATTTTCAAGAGCAAACCAAAGAAAACACTTTAGTTTCAATGGTAAATGTCAACTCAATATCTTCTTATACCACCATTTGGGAGCCATAAAAGTATGTAATTGGGCAATAACATTGTAAGCATCCTTTACAGAAATGGTACCTGTTGACGAATTTGGTGACCATATAAGTTTATCTTTTCTATTTGGAAGTTTACAACCAATGGAATTGAGACATGAAATTTATGCATTCCACTCCACATCCCAACAACTTAGATCAATCCAATATCTTTTGTTTTCAACCAATATGAATTACAATCATGAAGCCAAGGAGGACTCTTAATATGGGCCAAAGTACTAAAACTCATTTCAACAAGATATTCCCTGATATAATAAGAAATATTATAATTTTTCTCCATACCTAAAATCGGATCTAAGCCCACTAGAATATTAGTGTCATCTCCAACCTACCAAGAGAGACCATTTCCCAAGCAAGGATATACTTTAATGAAACCAAACCAAAAACTAGAAGAATTTCACGTATTCTTACTCGGTTTCCTAATCCATCTTAGAAGATTCCATTTCATACATCTGTTGTGAAGAACCTCTGTCCAAATTCCATGACCAAATATTCCCCTCCAAGAAATTTTCAAACAAAGAGCTTTACTAAACCAGAACAAATTATTTATATCCCAACCTCCCTAGGCCTTTGAGATCGACAGTCTTTCCCATTTAACCATATGTAATTTCCTTCCTTCAACCTTGCAAGACCAAAGAAATTTAAACATGATACTTCTGAGTATATTCAGAATAGTTTTTGGAACTTGGGTCAGAGATAGCCAATATACATGAATGCCAATCAATATTGCTTTAAGCAAGGTCAATCTTCTTCCTATTGATAGGAGTCCAAAGGTCCAATGATTAATCCTTTTCTCAAATTTCTCCACCAGCCAATGCCAATCTTTAATTCTATAACCACTAGGTTTAAGAAAAAACCCCAAATATCTAAAGCCATTACTTAGGCTACTGAACTTAAATGGTGAAAAAGATGCAATCATATTCATAACATCTCCCTCAATATTATGACTATAAAAGAATGATTTTGATAAACTTACCTCCATCCCTGAAGCATCATAGAATAATTCTATAATATCAACAAAGTACTCCATTAGTCTCTTGTTACACCACCAAATAATAACACATCATCTACGAATAACAAATGGGTAATAAAGATAGATGCAGAGATCTTTACCCCTTTGATTTTGCATTCATCCTTTGCTTTTTTTATCATGTGACTCAAACCTTCAATATCCAGTAAAAATAGAAGTGAAGACAAAGGGAAGCCCTGGCTAATTCCTCTAGATCCTTTGACAAAGTCAGTAGAAGAACCATTTATCAGCACAGAGTATTGTGATAACATCACGCGAGACATAATCCAGTCTGTAACAAAAATTGAAAGCCCAATTTGAAGGAGTAATCTCAGATAGACCCATTCCACCCTATCATAATTCTTAACAAGGTCCATTTTCAATAGAATATTTTACATATCCCTCTATCTAATAGAATGAATAACCTCTTATGTAATACCAATACCATTAGTGATATGCATGTCGGTCAGAAACCCAAATTGTTCTTTTGACAGCCCTCTAGATAACAAAGTCTTTTGTCTATTAGCAATGATTTTGGTGATTATATTAGAGGCCAAATTACACAGAGAAAGCGGCCTAAAATCATTATAAGCACTGGGATTTTTACATTTTGGAATGAGCGTGATAAAAGTGGAATTCAAGGCTCCCGAAACATGCCCTTCCATTATAGAGAATTCATCCATAGATAAAAATGTCCTCACCCATTACATCAAAGAAATATTGGAAGAGTTCAATAGTCCAGCCATATGGACCTAGGCTCTTCTCCTTAGGAAATTGCTTCATAACAAATTCAATCTCATTTAAGGAAACATGTCCACCAATATCCTCACCTTCCTCTGGAGAAAGAAAAACATGCAAATGGATAATAACATTCAATTGAGCAACAATTTTACACAAACCTAGATCCTTAAAGTGATTACTAAAATGTGACTTCACCAATACTTGTAGATCCTCTTGATATTTTACCACATTCTTAGGCCTATCATGCAACTCCCAAATAGAATTGCAATTCCTTTTGCTACAGGAAAAATTATGAAAAAACCTGGTATCATTGTCCCCCAAAGCTACCCAAAGAGCACGTCTCTTCAGTATCCATTCCATTTCTTCCTATTTTAATAAAGAGGAGATTTTTTTTTCTAAATCCTGAAATAAAATATCTCCTCTTCATTCAAAATGTAATCATTACTATTTGCCATTATGGCCTTCATCCAATCATCAATATTGCAGTATTATTCCTTGTCCTTTTTCTTTTGTTCCTTAATCCACCTAATAACATCTGTCTTCAAACCTTTTTAATTTATGAACCAACATATCCATTGGATTGCATCCATATGGAATCACAACACTCTTCCAGCTCTTTCTAACCATGCTACAAAAATCCTCATTAAGCAACCAAGAGCTATTGAATTTAAAAAGAATAATTACCAGTATGTTTTATCCAATCCAAATGCAACAAAATAGGATAATGGTATGAAATCATGAACTTATTCACCCAGGTCTTGTATTTCTACAAAGATTGAAGTAGGTTGGCGTTTTATCAAAAATCTATCCAAACACTTGCATATTCCCTCCTTTTCACATCTACAGTTTGTCTATGTAAGCTCCACTCTAACAGGTATCACGTCCACTAGATTAACTCTCTGAAATAAGTTTGAGAAATACTCAACTATCGGATCCAACTGAGCTAATTGACCCCATATTTCTACAGGGGACATAGTAAGATTTAGGTCACCTGCCACAATTAAGTTGTTAATCCCCCAAAAACAGAAGATTCTAACTGATCCCAAAAAGACTCCCTCTCTTTGTAGGGCTCATAATAGTTCAAAATCGATAAGGTCTTGTCAAAATTCTTAAAACAACCCTCCATTAGTATTCCCCCAAAAATATTATAAGGATTAAAATTAAAAGAGTAGGAGGAATTAAAAAAACATAGATTTTTTTAATGAAAAAAATTACAAAACATACATGGAAAATTACAATTTTTTTTGAAAAAACATCATTTAATGTTTTTTTTTTCATTTTTAAACAAAATAAAATTGTAATGTTTTTTATCATTTACAAAAAGGAAGCTTAAAAATAATAATTTAAAAATTAAAAGAGTAGGAGGAATTAAAAAAACATAGATTTTTTTAATGAAAAAAATTACAAAACATACATGGAAAATTACAATTTTATTTTTGAAAAAACATTACTAAATATAAAAAAATAACTAACCTGTAACCTTGGTGGTCTTCAAACTCCTTCATAAAATGCTCAAAACCCCTTAATAAATGCTCTCCAGAACAAATATAAGGTGAATATTACAAAACATGAGTGTGTTTATATAGCATAGATTAAGTGTAACTATTCTTTTTGAATGTGAGATAAATAAAAAATTTCATTTAATCAATACATACGAAATAAGCATCAGAAAAACTTCATTTTAATGTAGCATTTTTTTGGAGTTAATTGTGTCATTGTGTATTTAAAAAATCGATAGAATTTAATTTCTAAAATCTATTTTAAAAACTTAGGAATTATTTGGAGGAACATTTTCATTCTTATAACTATAAGATGACGATGGACAGTTGTACCATTCTATTTTTTGGGTGGACAATGAGATAAAATTTTATTCTCCTAGCAATTAATATTGTTGCAGTTACCAATCTATTTTTGGGAGAGAAGTCATGGGTTAGTCTGGTGAAGAAGTAAATTACATTTCTGAAGCATTAGCATCTTGTTTCTGTAATACTTATTGTGTTGTTAGAGAATATATGGACATGCCTCCATTGTTAATGAAGAGATGTATTTTTCATCTACTAAGGATATTGAATCTTGTAACGCAAGCAACATGATTAATCATTTTGATGAAGAACCTCCTAACATTGAAGATATTCAAGGAGCCATTGATGAAGGGGAAAAATGTGATGGTGACCATTCTTCTCAGCGACTTAATGATAATATCAATAATATTCCTCCAAATGACACTTTTGATTGTATTTTAAGTGGAGAATGGAAAAGTGTAGATGGAGATAGTGGATATTTTCCTCCAAGTGAGGATTTTAAAGGCATTGATAAAGAAGATGAATATTTCCCTCCAAGCAAGAATTTTGAAGGTGTTGATGATGACAATGAAGTCTCTCCTCCAACAGGAAATTCTAAAGACAATAATCAAGATGATGATTTATTTCCTCCAAGTGAGGAATTTAATGGCATTGATGAAGAAGATGAAGAAGATGAATATTTTCCTCATAGAAAGAATTTTAAAGGCATCGATGACAATGATGAAGAATGGGCCTCCAAGTGGGAATTCTAAAGACAATAATCAGGATGATGATGATTTTCCTACAAGTGATGATTTTAAACTTACAAATAAAGAAGAAGAGTTTCCTCCTAGTGAGGATTTTAAAGGAACCGATGACAATGATGAAGACCCTTCTCTAAGTGGGGATTCTAAGGACACTAATTAGGATGACGATGATTTTCCTCCAAGTGAGGATTTTAAAGGAACCAATGAAGAAGAAGAATATTTTCCTCCTAAACAGGATTTTAAAGGCACCGAAGATGACGATGAAGAATCCCAACCAAGTGGGGATTCCAAAGACAATAATCAAGATGATGATGATTTTTCTCCAAGTGAGTATTTAAAAGGTACCAATGAAGAGGAAGAATATTTTTCCTCCTAGAGAGGATTTTAAAGGCACCAAAGATGATGATGAAGACTCTTCCAAGTGGGGATTCTAAATACACTAATTAAATGGTGATGATTTTCCTCCAAGCGAGGATTTTAAAGGCACCTAAGATGATGATGAAGACTTCCCTCCAAGTGGGGATTCTAAAGACAGTGATCAAGATTATGATGATTTTCCTCCCAGTGTGGATTTTAATGGCACCAATGACAATGATGAATACTCTCCTCCAAGTGAGGATTCTAAATACATTAATCAAGATGGTGATGATTTTCCTCCAAGCAAGGATTTGAAAGGCATCGATGAATAAGAAGAATATTTTCTTCCTAGCGAGGATTTTGAACACACTAATGACAATGATGAAGTCTCTCCTCCAAGTGGGAATTCTAAAGACACTAATCAGGATGATGATGATTTTCCTCCAAGTGAGGATTTTAATGGCACCAATGATGGTTTTGGTGATTATGCACCAATACTGATGATAAATATTTTCCTCCAAAAGAGGATATTAAAGTAAGTAATCGTGATTATGCTCATGATCATGAATAATTTTCTTCGAGTGGAGAATTTAGTGGGAGCAATAGTCCTCAAGAGGATGATACTTTTACCTCAAGTGGAGAACTTTATAGTGGATGCAATGAAATTGGTGATGTGGAAACTAATTTTCCTACTGAGTTTGGAATTCCTCTTAGTGATGACATTTTCAATGAGTTTGATAATAGGCATAGTAAAAAAAATGATATTAGTCGTTGTGATAATGACATTCCTATTAATGAGGATGTTGATATTCCCATAAACGTAATGGAGAAAATGAAAAGAAGCAATGCAACTATGAGCAAGATTAAGAGTAGGACTAGACCTTTTTATATCAATCCAAATCACTCCAATTATACAAGGTCTAGGAAAGAATTGCTCACAAGTCCAAGTTCTATTATTGAATTGATTTCAAGTGAAGGTTTCCAAAAGAATTGTTTGAAAGGTATACACTACAATTATTCCTTGGAGAAAAGGAAGGCATACTTTTCAATGAACAAAAATATGTAAAATTCGTATTTAGTGGCATGCATGATATCAACAAAATAAAAAAAAAATTATGATTATCGCATTGGAAATCTTTTGCTTTGCAAAAAGGAATTCAAGAAAATTCACTCAATTGGTAATCTTTGGCTATAAAGGATCCAAGTAAGGTTAGAAAAACATCCTACACTTTATCCTAAAGCACCTTGTGGACAAGTTAATGGGCCATTAACAAACATTTTAATGTCATGGATGCATGACTTCTTTACCAAACATGGAGAGTGTATTCCAAATAGAGATATAATACATATTCTGGATAATTTTACAAGGCAAGAAATATACAACTTATACACAGAATATGTTGAAGGTACTGAAGGAAATTGAAACTTAATCAAATATGCATATTTCACAAGAATCTAGAAAAAACAGTTCAACAATTTCCACATTCCTAAGAGGTCGAGGATGGACATTTGCAGTACATGTGATTCTCTTAAAGAGAAAAGGGGTAAATTAGAAGGAACAGAAAGAGGTACATCTACAACATTATTTGTTAGAATTTTATAATTACCTATTATGAAAACTCATTAATAATATTTTCATTTATGTTATTTGTAGATTCCATTATCAAAGCACTTCAAGGTTGGCACAAGTAACAATCAAATAAACGAAAAATGTTGTACAAATATCACAAAAAGTGTTATGATGCTCCACATAGATATATGGGTTTTATAATTGACAGCATGGATGAGAAAAAAAATAGTTCTACCACATTTTTCCTATACACCAAAGAATTTAAAGGAGGAAATTTTTATTCAACTTTACATGGTTGTTTGTATGGTTTTTAATGGTCAAATGTTTATAGGGGTTTATTTTACAACTCCAAATATTCATAATGATGCATATATTACCGTCATCATAGTTCAAAATGTGCTTACTAATTGGCATGGTAATCTTCTTCAAGTTATATATCTGCAATTGGACAACACCAAACAGGAAAATAAAAAACATTTATGTTTGGTTATTTAAACATGCTTGTTGAGCTAGGAATTTTCTAGGGAGAAAGTGGGAAACATGTGACTTTTTAGAATCGATTGAGAGGAAAAAGGCAATGGATGGAAATATAGGGCACACGATATGATGGAAAACTGACATATTCAGGTCTCTACACAGCCACACCAAATTTCACGCTATTAATAGGAACAATATGTTGCAAGGAAGCAATGGGGGAATCCAAGGGAGGGGCCAAAAACCCCTCCTAAGCAGAGCACATGGAAAAAGCAGCAGATATGAATACCCAACAAGTGTCAAGCTCCAAAATTGATGAAAGGAAAACAACTGAAGGAAAACTAATGGAGAACAAATATGCAGCACGAAATCTCAAAGCTCGGATTCAGTATATGAAAGATCATTCCCTAATAGGAAATTCCATTGGCATCTGGACCTCAAAAAAAACCCTAACATGGTGGATCAATGTTACTTGGAAGCCTTAGGGACACTACGATTTGCATCTTGGAGCTAACGTTTTTTTTTATAATTGTCTTCCTCAATCTAGAGGACAGAAATATGATATTTGAAGGAGGACTATATTCTATAACTCGGCGAGGCTCTTTCTAAAGCCTTGGAAACATCGCTTCAGTTCAAAGGGGGGAGATCT
Source organism: Pseudotsuga menziesii (assembly GCA_001517045.1). Classification (NCBI taxonomy): domain Eukaryota; kingdom Viridiplantae; phylum Streptophyta; class Pinopsida; order Pinales; family Pinaceae; genus Pseudotsuga; species Pseudotsuga menziesii. Next base: position 267,728 of record LPNX010650561.1, read on the forward strand.
AACCTACGTCCCATTATGGTTAATATTCTACTCTCTACCCTTTAAATACTGGAATGACAACATCCTGGAAGCAATGGGTAATACCATTGGGGAATTTGTGAAAACTTTCAAGCAAACAAAGAGAAAGAGATACACTGCATATGCTAGAATATGTGTGTACATGGACATCACAAGAGACCTACCAGAAGGAATCAATCTAAGCTAGGAAGATGAAGATTAGTTTCAACCAATAGATTATGAACAAATCCCTTTTTTCTATAGACGCTACCATGAACATAGAAATATATTCAGAGATTTCCCAGAAAAATCCCCAACAAGCTTGCAAAAGAGCAAGGAATCAAAGGACGCGGAGGTCTTTACCAAAGTATCGGGTAGGAAACGCATGACAAAAGAGAAACTTCGGCCCTGAGGTAAATACAAAAATCCCTTTCCTCAAATCCTTTTGAATTTCGACACTCAAAACAATTGTTAGAAACCCAAATATGAAAGAAAAGAACCTACCAAAAAAGTCAGAAGGATGTGAAAATAAAGATCCAGAGAAGAAGGCTCAATGTCACCCAAACCCTCTAGAGAAAGAAAGGGACATGGAAATGCTGGAAGAAGAAAACTATGACATGGAAATAGGATATTTGGATCTCGATGAACTAGAAAAAATAGTTCAAGACCCAGAAAAATGAGTCATTCCCTCACAACATATGTTTTTACTCAAAGAAGCCATCATTCTGGAAAACCATGAAGCAAATATACATGAAGTAATAAGAATAAATAGCAATGAAAAGTGGGGAAGAATAAACAATCAACAAAGAATTAAGGAAATAGGGAAAAATTTGGTAGCCTCAGGACAATTCCCTACCATAGAGGTTGCATTCTCTATTCAAGGTAAACCCTCTTAATGAAACTCATCTCCTTGAATACCAGAGGGAGTAATATGCTCTTGAAAAAGAGGGTATTGAAAATAAAATTGTTTTTGAAAAACCCCCATTCATGTTCATTCAAGAAACAAAATGGTTTGGGACAAATTTTAAACCAACAATAGGAAAAATCTAGAAAGGCAGCAAAGCAGTGGCCATTGATGCGACGAGAACTGCCAGAGGATTGGGAATCATCTGGAATCCACTTGAACTCAATATGACAAGATTTCTAGCAACCAGATACATCATCTCTATAGAATTCCATATCATAGGAACTAGTCACAAAGGCACCCTTACAAATGTCTATGGACCTTTCTCCACAGCCCCAAATCAATCCTTCTTAAATTTCCTCAACATGTTGCACCACTGGGTTGGAAAAAAGAACTAGATCATGGGGGGAGATGATAACTTGATTCGCAACCTAAAGGACAAAAAGGGAGGCATGCGCAACCTAAGCACCCACAACGCTTCATTTTACAAAATGATAGATGACCTATCCCTGGTGGATATCTCCACTACTAACAACATCTACATCTAGGATAATAAATGCGTTGGAGATAGATTCATCTCCTCATGACTCAATATCTTCGTGATCTTAGAATCCATCCTCATAGGAGGCATTGACATATCTCCTCTTGTTTTACCAGCAACATGCTCGGATCATTGGCCTATCAGTCTGTACTGGAGAAGAATAGGGGAACATCTAAGAAGACCCTTCAGAATTGAGAATTTTTGGCTCACCCGTCCAAAGTTCGAAACACTCGTGTATCAATGGTGGAAGGACTTCCAACCTCCTTAGGGTACTCCAATGTACAAATTTCAACAAAAAATGAAATTCATCAAAGACAAGATAAAAAAAAAAAGGAACAAAGAGCACTTTGGTAACATTCATTTGGAAAAGAAGTGTATTGAATTTCAACTTGAAGACTTACAAAGGACCATTATGAAAGAGGGATACAGGAAATCTCTCAAGGTGGAAGAAAAGAAATTTCAGGAAGACTTGGATGTTAGGGAAGCCCAAGAAGAAATATTATGGAAAACCAAATCTAGAAATATGTGGTTAAAAGAAGGGAAGAGGAACTCTTCTTTCTTTTTCTGCGCAACAATTCAACACAAGCAGGCTAACAGGATAGTTCATCTAAAAAGGGAATATGGTATAGAGGCAGAAACCCAAGAGGAAATAGAGCATATCATCATTAATCACTTCAAAAGTGTAATGGAAGAACCTGATACAAATAGGAACATATCCATGGATGCGATTCTATAACACATTCCTACCCTTGTCACTCAGGATCAAAATGATCTCCTACTGAGAACTATGGAGCTTACAGAATCAGAAGAAGCGATGAAGTAGATGAAAAATGATAAATCCCCTGCACCTAATGGCTTTACTACCAACTTCATTCATTCCTGTTGTGACACCATTAAGGAAGAAGTCTTGGAAATCATTGAAGATTCTAGGAGAACTAGAGAATTTTTTAAGGCATTCAACTCAACCTTTCTCTCCTTAATCCCCAAATAGAACGGATCCAACTCTCCAGGTAAATTTAGACATGTTGTTCTTTGTAACGTGATTTTGAAAATCATTACTAAACCCATTGCCAACATACTCAAGCCTTTTCTACCCTCCCTAATCTCTCTGGAATTTATGACTATGTTGAAGGTAGATAAATCCTTGATAGAATAATCCTATCCCATGAAATTATCCACTCTCTCAGAACCACCAAAAAAAATGGAATGTTAATCAAATTAGATCTCTCTAATGCTTTTGTTAAAATTAACTCCACTTTTCTCAAGAAAATGTCACTGGCGTTTGGCATTTTTAACCACTAGGTTACATGGATCCTCAATTTAATATCAACCACCTTCTTTTACATTCTAATTAATGGCACCCCTTCTAACACCTTCCATCCTACCAAAGTCATCATACAAGGAGATCCCATATCTCCCTTTCTCTTCATTCTAATGGCAGAAGGTTTAGGGAGAATTCTTAAAGAAAAAAACCAAACTCTTGAACTAAAAGGTCTTAAATTACACCCCCTTATGACTTCTCAAACCCATCATCAATTCGTTGATGACACCCTTCTTATGGGCTTCTCTTCGGTACAGGAAGCCAAATCTTTCAAAAATAGTCTGCAATCTTTTTTTAAAGCAAGTGCACTAGATGTCAACAAAGAAAAATCTCAAGTATTCTTCTTCAACACTTTCAAATTTACCAAGTGCAACATCCTCCGTATCCTATATTACCCTGAAGGATCTCTTCCCACCAAGTACCTAGGTGCCCCTTTAGCTGAATCCATTGTCAAACAAATATCCTAGAAAGAACTTTTTGAAAAAATGAAACATAAACTGAGCTGTTGGACCTTCATAACTCTCAATCTCCCCAGTAGACCCATCCTAGTCAAAGCAACTTTTCAAGTTATGCCTGCTTATCTCTTCTCCGTTCTTACATCCCCCAAATCCATCATCAAGAAATTCGGGCCATCCAACGCACCTTTCTCTGGGGAGGGACTGATAGTCATAAAAAAAGGTCTCTAGTGGACTAGAATACTGTTTGCACACCCAAATATATAGAAGGCTTAAGGTTAATACATCTCGCCACTGGTAACAAAAATTTCAATGCTAAAATATGGTGGAAATAGATTACGTACTCCTTCAAATATTAGGCAATCCTTTGGCATTTCAAGTATGCCTCAATCTAGGACAAACAAGATCTTATCAGATTCTCTGAAAATATGAAAGGGTCACACATTTGGAACTTTGTTCAAGCTAATAAAGGCATCATACAACAAAACAAATTTTGGGAGATTCGTAATGGTGAATCAACAAATTCTCCCCTTTACTCATGGAATCAACAAACTCCCCTAATGGAAGATTTCAACACCCCAATACTATATGATAAACTCAAGCTCATTCACAAAACAAAAGTTAAAGACATGTGTATCAAAGACAATACTGAAGAACACTTCAGGACATGGAAAATTATCGAATGGTGGAAAACTTTAAGCCCAGAAGAGGATATCCAATATTTTAGGGAAACTCTTCAAACCAGGAAGATTAGAATTCACAATGATAATGACAAGATTATTTGGGGACTCTCCCAAATTGGAACGTATAACTTGAAAGAAGTCACTTTGCTTCTCAGCAATACCTCTAACGAACCCAATGAATGGAAAAAATGGGGGAAAATATGAAAGGATAACCCTTGGCCAAAATTAGCCTCCTTAATATGGCTTATGTTGCGTAGATGCATACCTACTTGGGACAACTTGTTAAAGAAAGGTTATAGTGGGCCTTCTTTGTGTTACATGTGCAAACAAGAAGGAGAAACAATAAATCATCTACTTGATGAATGCAAATTTGTGAATGAAATTTGGAAAAAAGACGAAAATATCTTCAAAATGTCTGATAGAGTTAATGGACATCCAGACCTCTCCATAGCCAACTGGGCACATAACCCTTACCAAAGTCCGCTTCTGATCAGACTTTGGGAGCTCTTTCCTGGATTTGTAGTAGGGGAACTATGGATAGAAAGACATAAGAGAACCTTTGAAGACAAATGCAGTAAAGAAGAAGACATATGGGACACTCTAAAAAATCACATCCTGGAAACACTCAAGCTAAATGTGTGGGATAATAATGCACTAACTCTGAATCCCATCGAAATATAGATTCTCCAATCTTGGGGCATCACCTCCAACCTAGATTACATAGGAAATCCCAAACCAGCCATCTTCAAAAAAATCTCCTTGAACCACTGGTCAACGCCTTCACCAAAAATTTTCAAACTAAACTTTGACGGTGCAACAAAGGGTAATCCAGAACCTGCAGGATCTGGAGGAGTGATTAGAAATGTGGACAGTCAAATTCAAGGTGTATTATGGGGATACCTAGGATACTCTACCAACAATACTTTTAAGCTTTATGGACTCCTCATAGGCACTTCTTGGGCCATCAAACAGAAATGGACTCCCCTCATAGCAGAAGGCGACTCCCTCTTGATTACCAACATGGTGAATAAAATACATAAGGGTTCAAAACTTAACAAAGTGGCAAACAACTCGAGAAAGGAAAGCAGGATGGATACTTTAGAAGAAAAACTCTCCGACTATCCGGTCGTCATTTTTCAACATGTAAGAAGGAAAGGTAACAAACTTGCGGACTCCATCGCCAACCATGGAGTTACAAATGAAGGAGCCCTCCAACAGGTAAAATGGGAAGAACTGTTAAAACCAAAACTGCAAAGAGAGATGGTGATTTATATCCACTCAAATCTCGTGGACCCGAACACAAAGGAGAAGGGAAAGGAACACAGATGTCAGGAGGGGAGAAGGGCACGTGCCGGAACACATGGCATCCCTCTCCCCGAACATGTCTCAAGTGAATGGGTTTAAAAGCCACTCTGTCCCTTATCCAAGTACACTCTCACGCAAGGAAAATGAGGAACAATATTCTGATGAAGGGAAGAACATGGCTTTTGTACTTAAGGGATGACTGCAGCAAGACAAACACACGCAAAATCATTGGGAGCCAATACACCACTAATCATGAATATTGCGTGAGGAATCTTTATAACAAGGACTTGGAGTAGGGTAGGCTCACATAGAAGCATAAATATGTTCAACGCAGATGTAGGATAGCTCAAACAAATAGCAATGGGAATGTGTAGGGAAGCTTCAGCATTGGGGCGCCTTATCGATCCCTTCTCTTTCCTCTTGGATTCAGATCCAAAAGGATCACTACGAAACCCACAACATGTCGGTGCATCAATTAGGGACATATAACATCAACTGGGAAGTGATCTTCAAAGTCAATACCCCCCAGAACATATTTTGGACCATCAATTCTATGGAGAACGAAATGTTTGACAATATTAGACTCAACATGGGACCCAATGTTGTCATCATCAATTACTGGAGGAGCAAGTTCTTACTGTCCATGGCTATGTGTGAAAGGGAGAGTTTTGGATATATGGTAAAACTCACTGTAAGTCTGTTCCAAGAGGATGTTGAAAGTAACCTCTGCCACATGAAAGACATCATCTGCCTCTCTGAACCGCCATTTCAGCGAATGCAAGGAAACAAAATCCTTGATCAAGCTTCCAAGGAAGGTGCAACTAGTAAAGCCCAAGATGATGAGGCAGAATCTGCCATGAGGGACTAAAATATGCTCTCTCCTCTCTATCTGAAGTTTCCAGTGTTGTTTTCTTTCGGCGTGTTTTATCTTTATATATTTTACAGTCTGGTAAGCCACCTTTATATAAAGGTTGGGTTGTTGAAACCATGGTCATATTTTCAATCTAGCTTATGCTATGCTTTTGTCATTTTTTGTCCACTGTTTATAGTCTAATGCCATATCTTTGGAAGTCCCAATTGTACTATGGATTTGTAATAGTGTTTTATATTTATTGATAATAGAAAAAATCTCCTTCTTACTGGAGAAAAAAAAAGAATTTTTCAAAAGGTAAAAAGTTATTTTTCTTCTTGTTGAACATATGCATGACCATATTGATAAAATGTTTATCCATTTTTGAGTAACATCGAAGAGGAATAATGTTGGGAACCTAACATCATTAATTGAAACTATTAGAAAATTATACTTTTCGGAGCCTATTTTTAACACATTGGAGGAAACTATTGACATGCGAAGATTTATTCAGGGATCGCATGGAAAAAAAAAGTTCATAGAACAACTAAATCACATTAGCTTTCAACATCAATTTTGTATCAAAAAATTGATGGAAACACACTTATATGGGACAAGCAGTACTCAACCAGTGCAGAATGGGGTTCTTCATCAGGTTTATCATTTCTGAAATTCATCATGAGTTATCAAATATATGCTTCAAAGTTATTGCTATTGAAAACAACTTTCGAGATTCATAATGCATGCTAGCCTGATAGAGATGTAGATTCTTATGAATGCTTGGAAGAAAATAAAAAGTCTATCAAAGATACATATGAGTACTTTGATGTTGTTGATTCTATTTGGTGGGAGTCTTTTTTCATTGAGAAAAGCGACATAATTTCAAACTCAACAAATGGATATATATTATTGAAGAATCCATTTACTTGTCAAAAAAGTATGTTAAATGCACACAAGGAAATTAATGTTGTTGAACAACCCGAGCCTGAAGGTCTTATTGAGTGTTCACAAGCAGAAGAGAAGGAAATGTATATTGGGTCTAGAAGATATTGTGCATGATGTGCAACCATGGGATACCTTTATAGGGGCTTAGTACAAGATATTAAGGAGGGTTGAATGATTGCAATTTTAGCGATAGAATATCCATGTGGTTATCCATTTTTTATTTGCAAACGTTATAAATATCAATAAATAAAATGAAGAAGTTATATCAGTTGAAATACATTGGTATGCAATAGATACACACCCTTTTGATGGTGTGTACAAGCTAGATATGGTGGTCGAGAAACAGATTGGCAGAAAGAGAAAAAGAAAGCGTCAAAATATAAATCATAACCACATTGATGTATTAAAACTAGAGGATGTTGACATACCTTTTTATGACTTCTAGTTGATAAATAAAGGCACACTTCGATACAATACTATAAAGATTATCAAGAGGTTGTTGGCACAAGAAATAGTTGCAAGATGGGAGTCTGCTAAACCAACTAGTAGATCCAAAATAATTATGACATCTAAATTATTGGGAATACATGTCGACTTAGATGGTACACTCGTTGATAGTAGAGAAGAATATGGGTCGTCTAAATCTTCATCTAATCATTCATCTGAAGATAATGTATATTATGATGGTGTGTCAGAATTCATGAGTGAGTTTGAATGATTCTATGAAACATTTGATATATATATTTGTATTGATATGATGTTTGTATGGAAACTCTAAATGAATGTTCGAATTTATATATGAATCATTTTTATGTTGTTTGGATTATATTTGATGTAATTATGAATACTATCATAATTTATTCTATTTGGAAATTGACAACACAACAATACTTTTATTAAATGATTTCTGTTTATTTCAATTCAATTTGGATTGAGTTTTTATCAAACGTAAATAAAATACCATTTTTTTAACATATGAGTTGATATCATCATGCCATTACGTAAAATATGGTACTTTCAATTGTAAATTAACTTGATTGAATGAGCATTTTAAGGTTTATTTTATGATTTTTCTACAATAGTACAGGATGTTTAGACCATAGTTTCAAAAAAATTGCAATTTTAATCTCACTCCAAAATGGAAGTAACCCATTTTTTTTGTTTTTAAAAATATTTTTGTTGTAATAGTGCCAATTTAATGCCATGGTGTCAAAAATGTTGCAATGTTAGCCCGAAAGAAATAAAAACAAATTCTCTAATGGTAGCACTACCTTTTCATTTATAGATTGATTTTGAGATTTTTGTAGCAATGATAGTAATTGTTAAGTCCATGCTTTCAAACAAGTTATAATTTCAACCCTTGAAAAAAAGATCTCCTACCAATAACATTAATTTTTAATTCAACTGTTGATTTTAAGGTTTTTGTAGCAATGATACCGATTGTTAAGTTCATGCTTCCAAACAAGTTATAATTTTAGCCCTTGAAAAAAAGATATGATACCAGTAGTAGTAGTTTTCAGTTCAAGGGTTGATTTTAAGGTTTTTGTTTATAAATAATATGGGTTTTTGAGGCCATGGTTGTATTTTTAACCCTGAAAAATAAAATGGCGCTATTTGTAGCATCACTTTTTTATTTGACGGTTGATTTTGGTGTTTTTCACGCAAAATATAGATTTTTAGGGAAAGAGTTCTTATTTTGAGGGTAAAGTTCTTGTCAAGTTGTATAATGTATATTATATGTTGGGTTTTTAGCAACATCGAGATACATTCTCTAGGAGAATGGAGGCACCTAGTCAGTTACCAGGAATTTGATTCTAGTCTTGGACTAAAGCTCAGCCTAGGGATGAGAGCCATTCTCTGGGAGAATGGAGGAACCTGGTTAGTTACCAGGAATTTGATTACAGTCTTAGACTGGAGCTTAACCTGGGGATGAGAGCCATTCTCTGGGAGAATGGAGGAACCTGGTTAGTTACCAGGAATTTGATTACAGTATTAGACTGGAGCTTAACCTGGGGATGAGATCCATTCTCTGGGAGAATGGAGGCACCTGGTTAGTTACGAGGAATTTGATTTCAGTCTTGGAATGAGGCTCAGCTTGGGGATGAGCGCAATTCTCTAGGGAAATGGAGGCACTTGGTCAGTTACCAAGAATTTGATTCTAGTCTTTGACTTAAGCTCATCCTCGGGATAAGATCCATTTTCTGGGAGAATGGTGGTACTTGGTTAGTGGGCTGTGGGATTTTCTCAAGGGAATGGCAAGCCCTTGTTGAAGTACATAACACATGATCTTGGTGTCGGCAAGGAGAACAATAATAATCTTCCTTATTTATTATGATGCACTTTGAGTTAGCACGTGTGGACCATAGAGACTAAGAGAAGGGCATAAGTTATGGTTATGGAACCCCAGTCAAGGACCAAGATCCCACTAGTGAAGGACCAAGATCCCACTAAAAAAAGACCACAAAAGGTTAAAATACCAAAATATTAAAATACCAAAAGGTTAAAAGACCACAAAAGGTCGAAAGACCAAAAGGTGAAAAGACCACAAAAGGTCAAAATACCAAAATATTAAAAATCCCATAAGGGTGGTTTCCTTAACTTATGGATTTATCTCTCTCAATGATGGATTATAGAGAAGCATTATCATTTGAGCAACACACTTCACATGATCTTCCTCTCTGATCCAAGAAGACTTCATTGGGGACATTTTCAGCTATTGCATATTTTTCTTTTGTCTGAGCTCTATCATCTTCAAGTTTTGGATCATCTAGCATGATCACAGGGATTCCATCTATCTCAGCAGGGCTTCCATATATCCCACAAGGTTGTTTCCTTCTCAAAATAAATTTCAAGGGTCTTCCCTAGTTTCCACCAATCTATCGTCTTCTCAAAGGAGGCTTCCAAGGTTTGTTCAGTGGCTTCCAAGGATTGAAAAAGGTTGTCGTGGTTTATTCAGTGGATTCCAAAGTCTATTCCAATAGCATGAAGGCTACCGAGGTCTATTCAGTGGCTTCCATGGTCTATTTCAACCACATGAAGGATGCCAAGTTCTGTTCGGTGACTTCCAAGGATTAGATAGAGGTTGTCTTGGTCTATTCAGTGGCATCCAAGTTCTATTCCAAAAACATGAAGGATGCCAAGGTCTGTTTAGTGGCTGCCAAGGTCTGTTCCACATCATGAAGGTTGTCAAGTTCTATTCAGTGGCTTCCAAGGATTGAATAGAGGTTTTCATGGTATGTTCAATAGCTTCCAAGGATTCAGTAGAGGGTGTCAAGGTTAGTTCTATTCTCTAGAAGGGCCACCAAAATTTGTTTCAATCTTGTTGAGGTCTAAACTAGTAAGACAAGGTTCTGAACATGCCTTAGTAGGGATTCCATGGAGTTGTTGATGCCCTAGCTAGGATATCATAACACTAATAAGGCCCTAGAGGGATAACACTATTTATTTGAAGGATGAATTCACATGTTTTATTAGGGATAAAGGTTTCAATTATTTTGTTAAGGGCTAACATCATAAGAATAGGGTTGTCATCATCTATGGAAAACCCTAACATTAGATTGTGGGTTGCATTCAAACTTAAGAGGGTTAATCTCTTGGTATGTGTTACCTAGAGGCTATTGTAAATTTTGCTCATGTAAACTCAAGCATCTCATATTAAGGAAGATTATTCTTACTGGGGTTTATTCCTTTTAAAGTTTCCTTAGGGTAAATTTTTTGTGTTATTGTGATTGATTGTTTCTTCTTTACTATTGAATATCTATTGTTGGTTTATGATATTGAAATTTTAATAAAAATTTTGAAAATATTGTTACCATTATCAAATCAAATCTACTCTTTAAAATTTTAACATGGTATCAGAGCTAAGGGCGTGAAGAGCACATTTTTTTATCAGGTTATTATTGCCTACATAGATCTTGGTACAGATCTAATAAGGTTTGCATATATAAGTTAAGAACCTTGCAAATCTAATTTACCAAAATTGAAGGTTATGTATAGTTGACATTGCAAATATTGAGAAATACATTGTGACTCGTCTCCTCTTTAAGGGTTATTTTGAACATTTGAGGTTCCTATTTCTTTCAACATGTTTTCCTTGGATGGAAAGTGGGAAGATGCAACATGAATAAGAAGTATGATGAAATTAAAGGGAGTAAGATCCTGGACCAAGTTGGATTGAAGTTAGCAATACAGTCTAAGTGGGCAGGATTGAAGGCAAATTAGTCCACATTTGATAGTGTTCTCAAGGCATGTAGTAGTATAGCAAACCCAAAACAAGCAGTCAGGGTATGCTCAAAATGGGTTGGGTGAGGAAGCTTCAAACTCCTCCATCATGGCAAGCATAAAGACAAATCAATCTACATTCACCAGCATTTTCAGTGTACATGTTGCATAATAGCTCTAGACTAGGGAAAGAATCTCCACGCCTACTCCATTAAAGTTTGATTTAAACCATGGGTAGTTGTGGGAAATTCTCTCATTGGCATGTGTGCCAAGTGTGGAAGCATTGACGAATCGTGCAATGTATTTGAAGAAATACGTGAACAATATATGATCGCATGGACAACACTGATCTTTGACTATGCACATGGATTTGCCATGTATATGGCCTAACTACTAAGGAGTTGCTTGTAGAGGGTGATTGATTCATAATCAAAGGGCATGAAAAGATATTTGTTGTCCAAAAGGAATAGTGTACCAATTGGATTTGGATATCAGTTCCACTGGTGATGTTATTTGTATGTCTTAAGTGTGACATCAAATAAAGAGATGATGGAATTGGTAGGTTTTGGACTTGACGATCCCTTAAAGAGGTATGTCAAATATGACTAGGAATCCCAGAAGGTTGACCTCAAGTATGTTTTCCTATGATGAGTTAACTCTTCATGTGTTTAGATATTGACTTGTGTATATTCTCATCATGATCATTAGTAAGCAAGGGTTTACATGATCATGATACCTTCTAGCTTGATCATTTTACTGTGTGATTTTGACAGTCTAAAGAGTTTTTTGATTCGTTGAACAATGTGATCAGAGTCTGCAAGAGTAAAGAATTTTAGTTACCTGAGTAGTTATGTATGAAATAATCATGACCATATATGCTAAAGATTCTCATATCTAGAGACATGATGTTTTGATCTCAATAATATTATACTAATGAATGTGTGATGATGCATTAAATATCAAGGATGATATGATGATGATGATGATAATGCACACTTAAGAAGTGCATGTCAGATACAATGACAAGCTCAAGACACCTACCGTGACTTTTGCATAAGGGCAGCTTTTAAGAGGGAGGACACTTTATCACAACTCGATTGATTCTTTAATTTTTCATAGTGAAACATACTTGGATGTGTATATGACATCTAGATATTTGCATAGTGATCAGTATTTGGATGGATGCTAAGACTATGTCATTATGTGAAATTAAATTTATTGCATTAAATTTATTTTGGTTATTGTTGACTATCAAACTGAATTTGACTTGTAGGAAAGACCCATAAGAGGAGGTTTTTATGACTTGTTCTGAAAGACAAGTGGTGAAGTCAACTAGACAGCATATCATGTCAATGTTCATAATTAGATGCACATTTTAGACGGAATTGTAAGCTCAAATACAGAGGGAGCAGGAGGCCCCACGGGATGTAGTATCATTTATTCTAGATGCTCATCCTCTTGAGTGTCAAAATAATAGAGTCTTCCAAGTCAATGGATATGCTTACAGAATATAACCTGCCAAGTGTTTATTCAACAACCTCTGTGTCTTGAGATTCATGAGAAAAAATCCCATGTGTATGGGCTTAAACAGGCTCCAAGTACCTGATATGTGAGAATTGACAACTACCTTTATAACTTCAGTTTCTCCAAGAGTGTTGACATGGTTTTAAGGATGTTCAAAACCATCCTCTGATCTTGGTCTTATATGTTGATGACTTGTTCCTTACTTGAGAGGAGCAGCTGACAGCTCAATATAAGAGGGAGCTCACTTCATAATTTGAGATGACAGATCTAGGTCTTATGCACTACTTTCTTGGTATAGAGGTCTGGAAAAAGCTAGATTAGATATTCCTTTCACAAGGGAAGTATATAGTGGATATATTAAAAATATTTGGGATGAAATACTACAAGTACCATGAGAACACCTATGGCATCTAACTTGAAGAAGCTACATGAGTTAGATTCATGTTCAAAGATGGTGGATCCTACTTTATATCGTCTGCTCATTGGATAATTGATGTACTTAGTACATACTAGACTAGATATATGTTATGCAGTGAGTGCACTAAGTCAGTTTATGTTTGAACCTGAGCACATACATTTGATAGCTATGAAACATGTGCTTAGATATTTGTGAGGTACTATTTCTTATGGGATCATATACACTTCCAACAATAGAGTGATGTTACTTGGTTATGTCGACTGTGATTGGGAAAGCAGTGCAGTGGACCAGCAAAGCACATATTTCTATTGCTTCAGTATGGGATCAACCATGATCTCTTGGTCCAGTAGGAAACAAGGTTCCATAGCTCAGAGCACAATGGATGTTGAATATGTTGTTGTCAGTGATTCCTATAAATAATTTTTGTGGATTAGGAAGATACTTTCATATTTTTTCGGTGGAAATATTAAGTCAATTGGTATCCATTGTGATAACCAAAGTTGCATGAAGCTTTCATAGAATCTAGTGTTTCATGATAGATTAATACACAATGAGATGAAGTATCATTTCTTCAGAGATATGGTACAAAGAGGTGCCATGATACTTCAACATATTTGTAGAGATGAGAATATTGCAAATGTGTTGACTAAGACTCCATCCTTGTCAAAGTTTGTATACTTCTGAGACAAGTTTGGTATTACAAAGAATGCCTCTCTTATTGAGAGGGAGTGTTGATTTTTTAGTAACATAGAGATCCATTCTCTCGAAGAATGGAGGCACTTGGTTAGTTACCAGGAATTTCATTCCAGACTTGGACTGAACATCATCCTAGGCTGAGACCAATTCTCTGGGAGAATGGATGCACTTGGCTAGTTACCAGAAATTTGACTCCAGTCTTGGACTGAAGCTCATCCTGGGGCTGAGATCCATTCTATGGGAGAACAGAGGAACCTAGTCAATTACCATGAATTTGATTCCAGTCTTGGTATGAAGCTCAGCCTAGGGATGAGAACCATTCTCTAGGATAATGGTGGAACTTGGTTAGTGGGATATGAGGTCTTCTTAAGGGACTGGATGCCCCTTGTTGAAGTACCTAGCACATGATCTTGGTGTCAGTAAGGAGAATAAGAATAATCTTCCTTATTTATTATGATGCAGTTAGAGTCGGCACATGTGGACCATAGAGACTAAGAGAAGGGTCTAAGGTGACTTGTTTAAGGAGATATGGTTATGGAACCCCACTGAAGGACCAAGATACCACTAACAAAAGACCACAAAAGGTCAAAATACTAAAAGATTAAAAAGACCATAAAGGTGGTTTCCTTTACTTATGGATTTATCTCTCTCTAATATGGAATATAAATAGAGAAGAATTGTCATTTGAGCAACACATTTCACATGATCTTCATCTATGATCCAAGAATACTTCGTTGGGGGCATTTTCAGCTGCTACATATTTTTCTTTTATCTCCGCTATGTCATCTTCAAGTTTTGGATCATCTAGCAAGATCACAGGGATTCCATCTATCTCAATAGGTCTTTCATCTCTCCCATAGGGTCGTTTCCTTCTCAAAACAACTACCAAGGGTCTTCCCTAGTTTCCACCAATCTTTCATCTTCTCAAAGGAGGATGCCAAGGTCTATTCAATGGTTTCCAACAATTAAATAGAGGATGTCGTGGTCTATTCAGTGGCTGCCAAAGTTTGTTCCAATAGCATGAAGGATGCCAAGGTCTGTTTAGTGGCTACCAAGATTTGTTTCAATAACATGAAGGCTGCTAAGGTTTGTTCAATGGTTGCCAAGGGTTGCATATAGGTTGGCATGGTATGTTCAATGGTCACCGAGGTTTGTTCCAACAACATGAAGGTTTCCAAGGTCTTTTTAGTGGATGCCAAGGTCCATTCCAACAACGTGAAGGTTGTTAAGGTATGTTTAGAGGCTGCCAAGGATTGAATAGAGTTTTTCATGGTCTGTTCAGTGGCTTCCAAGGTATGTTCCAACAACATGAATGTTGCTAAGGTATGTTTAGTGGATTTTAAGGACTGAATAGAGGTTGTCATGGCCTATTTAGTGGCTTCCAAGGATTGAGTAGAGGGTGTTGAGGTTAGTTCTATGCTCTAAAAGGGCCACCAAAATCTGTTTCAATCCTGTTGAGGTCTAAACTAGTAAGTCGATGGTTTGAACATGCCCTAGTAGGGATTCCATGGAGTTGTCGATGCCCTAGTAGGGATATCATAACACTTATCAGGACCTAGAACTACAAGGAAAAGTACCTCTAGTGGAGGTTATAGCGGAATCCCAATAAAAAAAGGGTCAAACATCCATTTGTATCTGAGGTTATTAGCTTAGGCAAGCAGGAGGAGGTTTTAGCGGATATTTTTTTCAAAGTGTGCACTTTCTATGCATGCGCATCAGTGCGTTACATACAATGTCGCATCAGTACGAAGTAGATGATATCGCACCAAAATGGAGGGAAAATATAAATAAGTGAAAATTTAAATTAAAACTCATGTTAATTACAAAAATGTTTCTTGGTGAGTTTATGTGTATTGAACGCACTGATGCACTTGATGTGTCACTACCCAGTGCATTTAATACACTTAAATGCACTATAATTTCAATTTATATTTTACTAAGAAATATAATATTGGTGCTCATGATAACACCAAACACACCAGTGCATGTATGATACATAAACGAACCGCATTCCATTATACAATGCGTCTTTCTAATATATTTGTTTAAATTCGTACCGGGATGGAGGAGAAATATAAATCAACGAAAATTTATTTTAAAAAAATTGTGTTAATTACAAAAACGTTACGCTGTGCATTTACATGTATTAAAGGCATCAGTGCGCTTGCTGCATCACTACCTGGTGCATTTAATACACTTAAATGCATCGTTATTTCAATTTATATTTTACTAAGAAATTTAAGGTGCTCATGATAACACAAAATGCATCAATGCATGTATAATAAATTAACGCACCACATTCCACTGTACGGTGTGTCTTTATAATACATTTGTTTCAATTAAATTTGCAAACCCTACTTAACGAGGTGTCTTTATAATAAAAGCATTGGTGCAGTTATAGTATACAAATGCACTAAGTTTTGACATTAAAATATGCCAAAAAACTCATTAATTTTTTAAAAACCCTATTCTTTGGTGTGTCGAGTTTATAGGCACACATCGGTGCGCTTCATCTGAAACACACCAGAACAAGGTTTCATAAAAAAACAAACCATGCCATAAAATTCATTTTTTCCATATCTCAATGCATTTAACCCAAGAGCACCAATGTGAAATCCTAGCCACTTGGATTCCCTGACATCCGTGGTCCATGTGGCGTCAATCTTGGTTGTTGTTTTTTATATAAATTTTGACAAACATTGGTCAAAATTTTAAATTTTCCATACATGTCCACGATGCCTCCCCAAAGATTCGTTTAGCAAGTAAGTTGTTTATAAACTCATAATTTAATTTTTTAGCGGATTAATTTTTTGATTGAAGCCTTTATTTTTATTTTTAAATCAAAAAATTCTACACAGTGTGTTCAAGCCATTCGGCTTGCACCGAACATTGGTGCACCCTATAAATTTGTACAGGGAGCACCATTACTATGCGAGTCGAACAACTCGAACGCATCGCTAACCCGAACAATTTAATAAATATATAAAATAAATAACATAAAACATAAACAATTTTTTAAAAATAACTAAATTATTTAGTGCACCTATGTCATGTTACAACACCGGTTTCAGTGCTTTTACATGGCTTGGGCACACCCAAAATATGCGCATGAATTAACGATGTGTTTTAATATAACAAACACACCGGTTAACATAGTATGATAAACAAGAAAATGATACTGTGTGTTTATGGAAATGGAGCACATCGTTTCTGGTGCTCTTAAATTTCTTAAGCACATCATTAAATTTTTTAAATTTATATAACAGTTGTTCATAAACGGTGCATTTGGTTGAAGTAAACCCACCATTGACGTTGCGCTTACTTGAACTGAACGCATCAAAAAAGTATTCATTAACCATTTTAGACAAATTTAATGTTGGTGTGCCCATTCCACGTCAGTGTGTTGTTGACAGTGCTCTAAAGTGAAATGGGTGTACCAAAATTAAATCTATCAAAAACAATTAACAGCGCTATCATAAATTGTGACGCACTGGTGTGTTAATATGGTTTAGGCGCATTGTTATGTCAATCTTACAAACTGCAGCAATGCATCATATATTTGATGCACTGCTTTAATCAATTTTAATAATGTTAAATATATCATCGGTGTGGTATTATTGTGGAAAAGCATCGTAGTCAGTGCATGTTTGAAGATAAATCACCACATACTGTACTCTTGTATTATTCTGATGCACCGATTGTAAGTTTTTTTTTCACAAATATTTTTTATTTTATTTGTTTCTAAGCAAGCACCCATGGAGTTTCGAACCAATAGCCTTACACAGGGAGTGCCTTAACAATACACCCATTCACCATTTATTCTATGCCCTATGGGATTTTCACAAAAAAATATTGTTTAAGTTAATACATATTATTTTAATTGCACGGAATATGTAATACAAAGGCATGAGCGGTGATGTGTTGCTCAACATGACCATGATCAGGTTGACCAATATAACATGGTCATATATTGGGAGGCTGTGGAGAGGGATAGGGATTTGTACCCTCACCTTATTACTTCTCATAACAGACTACATCTCTTAAGGGAAACAATGCATTATTATGTTAGTTTATCCGATGTTGGGATCACCATAGGAAGGCATTACGTGTTGGTGGTGATCAGTGGATCCATTCCACCGAGGAGGATATTTATTTCATCACTGGGCTATCTAGAAGAGAGGATGATTTACCTTGTTTCCCCGATGTCCCAGCTAGTGTTGTAGCAAAGAGTCGGCTAGCTTACTCTCAGAGAGATATCAGTGATGTGGTCATCCATTCATCTGATTTTCAGGTGAGTGGTGTGTAGATTCATATATCTACTTTTGGTCAAGAGGATTTTAGGTGCCTCTCTGTTCTCCTTATGATGTTGGTGCACTCTAGTTCTGATGGGAAGCACATTAGTTGCCCCTTACTATATTATGTTGACTCTTTAGTATAGAGACCTAGATGCATTAGGTGGTCAGCCATTTTTTTGCAATAGTTTTATTATGCTTTGGATAGATATCGTGTAGTCATTAATGGGAGATCCAACTTCCCTTTCGGCTCAATGCTTTTTTGTTTAATTTTTTCATAGATTTATGACCACTAGGACATAATTTGACCTCCGACCTCCTAGGTTGATGAATAAGGTGTGTATGCACATGTGGGGGAAGATGATTCCCAAGAGGGGGCAAACTGAGTTCCCTGCTAGGATCAGCTCAAATGTTTTGGAGATGTTGGCCAATGAGGAAGACCATACACTTGACATGGTGCCATGCTAGCATGGATTGGAGAGGTTGCCCAAAGATCATATTCATAGCAGATGAGCCACCTCATGACAAAGTTAATATTAATGTTATGTTTAAATTACTATAATTGCATTTTATTCTCTTTGTACTTAATGCAAATGAAATATGTTATAAACATTAAATTTTTTAATGAAGTTTTCTAATTATTATTCTGTATTATATATTTTGCATATATTGGCCCATTTGATGTAGAGGTTGGGCCGCATTCTCCTGCTCATGATGATGAGGATATGGAGGAGCAGGATCAAACTGACCCACATGAGGTGGATGTTAGACATCCTAGCCACCGTCCATGTAGGCTTCATTATAGATATATACATGATGTGGCAGACATGATGGCCAGATTTTTTGATGATGTACGTGTATATCTTGTGTGACCACATGATATTCGTGATGACCCTGATCTTGCAAATATATGGAGGTGTATTCCTCATCATATGAGTTTAATGATGCATCATGTTGTTAGTGCACACTTTTAGTTGGTTGCCTCCTTTGGACATCGTCCTCAACCTCCACCTCCTCCCCTTCACTTTCGACATCTCATCCACCTTCAATATCCATCCACCTTCGACATCCATCCACTTCCTCCTCCTCCACCTTCGACGTCTCATCCACCTCCTCCTCCACCATGTCCTCCTCCTCCACCTTCGTCAATATCTAGTCCTATACTTCTACTTGACCTTCCATCTGATCCTATGTCATCATCAACTCCTATACTCTTACTTGATCAACCCTTCAGTCCTACTCATCGTCCTAACCATCCACTAGCTCCTATTGCACCCATTTATATTTTAGACATGCTTAGAGAGGGTCGTACACTTCATCTTAATGGACCTATCCTTCATCCTCTCATACCTTTTTTTCTTTCCGGTATGGTTACTAATGCCTCTGGCTCTACTGGCAGAGGTGTTGATATTTCCTTTGGATCTATTGGTGGAGGTGATGATGCATCTACTAGCTCTGGTAGGAGAGATATTGATGATGTCTCTGCTAGCAAAGGAGGAGCATATATGTTGTAGTATTTATTCTGGAGATATATTATTATATTTACATATTGTATCATGACTTTGATGTTATATATGTTCATATATATATATATATATATATATATATATATATATTGCATTTTCCATGTTTATGTTGATGTTTATTTATTTATGTGGTGAAAATGATGATCATGGAAAGTTAATTACATTTACGTGTATTATTAGTTATGTGTGTTAGATATTGATGTTTAAATCTGTTAGTTGTAGTATATGTTACAAGAATATGTGATGTAATGTTTATAATGGTATGTTCAAGATTATTTTTGGTTTTATGTTAATGATGGTATGATGGCATATATGACGGTGTTTATTTTTATGTTTCTTAAATAATGACAATGATAATAATGGTATGTTTATGTTTATGTTTATTTCATGAGAATAGCGATGATGCATTTACGTTTTTATTAAAAATTATGGTTATGTTTATGTTAGTATGATGATGTTTATGTTTATGTTTTTTTTTTAACAGAAACTATGAACATAAATATATAAAAGGGGTTGCGCACAGCCATGCATTACAGAGATAGTAGTTTCATCAGAGAATATACATCAAAAAGGCTGTCAAAGAAAACCAGCCATGGGATTGTCCAAAATACCCTGCAAACTGACTGTTCAAAGCTTTTAAAACTGCTAAAGGGGTAAACCCTTACGAACTGAAAACAGATAAGGAGGCAAAAAAACATTTAACATAACTTAAAGGAAACAGATTACTACATATTCCTATTGTTTCTCGGCTGGACTACTGACTCCTCTTCCATGGGGAGGGCCGCTTCAGCAACTTCGCCATTGATTTCGCCATTCACCCGGCTGGACTGGTGCATTTCAATGAATCTCTGCAGATCCTCTTGAATTCTATCCATTTTCCCATGCATTACCCGGAGGCTGCTCTCATTATCATCAATGCGGGCATCATTGTTGCTCACTTGCTGGGAAGTGTGGCTTACTGTGTCAGCCATCCTTTTTATCTCCTCACTCATTTCTTTGGTGTCCACAACGTTAATGGCTAGAAGCTCATAAAGCCGGCGGAGGTTCTTCTTAATGTCCATCCAATCGCCTCCATGAGCCATACCTTTAACCCCAGGCGAGATGGATAGACCAACAAACAAATTGATAGGCACGTTGACAGAGTTGCCTGTAATTCTTCGAAGATTCTTGAATGCAGAAAAGAGAGAATTGAGCACCTCTAAATCATAAGACAACGAGTGATTACCTGCCTGAAAGAGACCCGAAGATCCCACAACGCCCAGCACCCTGTTCTGCCCGGAGTCCAAAACCCAAACACTTTCTGGATCCCTTTGCTCAGCAACCCGAAATTCTGGCTGACTGAAACCTGCGCCAGAGGACAATACTGCCAAGACGAGCCAATCTTTCACCAACGAATGCGATAATGGGAGAACCTTCCAAGGGAGGCCCTGAAGCCACCCTTCACTAACGCCCAGAACCACCTGTCCCAGAATTCTTTGAATTTCAAAAATGCCAGAGGTTGCAGAGGAGGGGTTCCAGATCGACATTCTGAAACCGAGGATGGAGGAAGCACCGGGATAAACAAAAGCCTAAACGTGCGAGAGATGAATGCGAAGGCTCCAAAGGCTGGTGAGCATTAAGGCGGACGTGACCAAATGGAGGGAGGTTCGAGGAGGGATACACGCGGCGTTGGGAGGAGGATGGATGATTAATAGCGTGCAGCCGGCGAAGGACAGTAGCAGCAGGGTGGCGTTAATGCTTGGGATGAGGGGGTTCGATGAGAGGGGAGGGTGAAGAGGGGATCCCAAGCCCCAAGCGCACGACCTTCTCCTCCTTAGGCTTAGGAGTGAGACCATAGTTTTAGGCAAAAAACAAAACTTTCTTCCCCTTAACATGAGGACAATCCAGGTTTCAAAGAATAAAGTGTGCCAAATGTATATTGCCTGAGTCATTAAAGAATATAGATGTGGGAGGGAGGATCCCCATCCTGTTTATAAACTCCTTACGTAAGGGTTGCCCCGATGTTAGCCATAGCATCAGCAGCTTTATTGTTGATTCTAAGGATGTGCAAGGGCTGATAGGAGTGATGCCAAAGAGATTTGACTTT
>LPNX010650561.1:290325-378955 GCA_001517045.1 Pseudotsuga menziesii
TATAACACTAATTGACAAACATCATAACAAAAAATCAAGTATCACCATGTAATATTATTATAATATATGAATATGAACATGAAAAAAAAAATGTAAATATGACCTATCAATTTATCATTGAACATTTTAAATATTTTGATAATAACTCACTTTACAATAGCCCGAATAGGTGTGGCTCATTGGCGTTGATTGATATGAAGTTACTTGTTGTAAATGGAGGTCACGAGATAAAATCCCACCTGGGTTTACCTGTGTCCCATGTCATGCGGGCAGGTGTGGGGCACCTAGGTGTATAGTGGTAGCGAGAATTCCCCTAGTTACCAAAAAAAAACTCACTTTACAATGACAACTATCAAAACTCTAATATGAAGAAAGACAAATACTTAATTAAAAGAACACCATTTTCTCTCAAATGTAAACCCAAATGTTGCATTCTCCAAACTTATTAATTATTGTTAATCATGATGATCTTCACTATATAATATAACTTTAGTCCACATTCAAGGAACACATTTTGTACCCTCTAAAAATGAGGTTTAAAACTAGCTAGTGTTCAAAAAATTGCAATTAATTATTGATGTAATAATGTTATTATTTTTAAAAGACTGTTGTATTAATTTGCTAATACTAATTTTTGCAATTTTTATTTAATAAGATTAGAATATTTTTAATTGAATAATAATTTCAAAACTTATATCAAATATTCATGAAATTTGAGTTTGTCAATGGATATATCTAATTTCTAAAATAGTATAGATTCATATTAGTTATATTAATTATTAGACTAACATAGGATTATGTTATTATAAATTTACATTAATTAATTAAATTAATTTTTTATATTGAAACATATATCAAATAATTTTAGTGAAATATACAACCATAGATTCAATTTAGAAATCAAAACTACGTACATATTTACAAAGCATAAAATAAGGTCATGAGTAAATATTAAGCATACATCTATTTTGTTAAATACTTCGTATAATACATCCTTATTGTCTTAACCAATTCTAAGATGGAGTTCAATCTCCTAGAAATATAGAGATTCCAAAATTCAATCCAACTTAATTAATATAATATATTTACTCAAAGCCATTTTTTCTCTTATAGAATATTCCATACCTACACCTTCATCCTTTAAAGTCGTGTTTTCTCTATTTTTTCCATTCAAAATATTTTGCAAACATTATAACAAAAGTGTCATATATTAATGCAATTATAATTTTTAGCATTATAATTTATAACAAAAACATCATGAAATACAAACATTCAAATATTGATGGAGAAATTAGAGACCACCTTAAATTTTCTTGTAAATTGCATTGTTATCAAGGCCATAAATCAAGTCATTGCAAAACACCTTAACTTTTCTTGTAGATTGCGTTGTTATCAAGGCCACACAATAATCCATTGTTATGAAGGCCATAAATTAATTGAACTTAATCTAATCATATAATAAAAAAATATTACATTAATATAATAGAAATGCCATAAATTTATGCAATTACAATTCCTAACATTATTCATAACAAAAACATCATAAAATAGAAGCATTATTGCAATATTAATATATAAATTAGAGAACACCTTCAAGGTCAGAAGAATATGTTAGCCTTTACTTTCTCAAAATTAAATTAAAATTGAATCATGTAAGTTGTTTTCATGGTGTATTTATATGTATATAGAAGACATAATACGAGTAATTTGGACAATGGCATGTGATCATTCCATACAATCATAAATTACTTCAAAGTCATAAACCATATTTCACATCATATTAATTGTTTACCAACTGAAATGGTTTAAACGTTACTGCATCCAGTAATCAACTTTCTATTTCCACCATCATAACATGAAAAAGTACAAACAATATAATTAGACAATCAAAGATAATAGTAACAAAATGATATCTCAATCTATAAATGATGAAATAAAACATGTGCATATAAATCTTGGTTGCCATCACCGACATTATCTTTCTCGGTTGGCATGCTAACATTGTTGTTCTCAAAAACATGTTTAGATCTAGGGACGTGTCTTAATATGAACCACCAATCTCTATCCAACACATCTGGGTAAAAGAACACTTGGTTGCAGTATTTTGGGAAAACATAAGGATCCTTACTTTCATCATGCATATTTCTAGAGTTGATACATATCAACCCACTATCACAATATTCCTTTATGTTATTCCTATTGACTATATCCCACCACCTGCACCTTAAAATAACACATTGGAAAGATGAGAAGTCCACTTGAGTGATCTCTTGTATATTTCTGACATGACCCAACATCCCTCCTATCAGGTCTTGATCATGGTGGCTAGCATGACTAGATTGGTCAAACTTGACTTCCACTCCACATTCTTGTGTAACACGCCCACCATCATCATCCTCGGTGCAAAAATGATGTCCATATGCCCACATAGATGGGAACAAATGAACCTATACAAAAAGTTAACAAATGATGGTGTCATATAACTAAAAACCAAAACATTAATATATTAAATATAGATGTTACAATTCAAAATTTCATTATAATGTTAGAAATGTATGTTTTTGCACCCCATCCCAATGTTTAGTGCATCCTCCTCTTTAGGCAAGTAATGACCGTATGCACCATATTTCTCTCGGACTTGGTCTGCAACCCAACCGTTGGGACATATCATTGGCATATTTTCTTTTAAATGATCTGGAAAAGGCATGCTTCTACAGTGCAACCACCTGAATTCTTTTATGTCAATGTCCCATTTCCTCCTCTTCTCTTCATACAATGCGACCCACAACTGTGTTTCCTCTACGCTGTAAAGGATGAATTTTTTGATTGCATCAATTGATGAATCTGTTGTTGTATTCATGCAAACAAAACCACATTCAGTACGGATGGATGCAATATAGAGTTTGAAGTTTGTTGTGAATAGTTACTATGTGGAAATGTGAAGACCGAAATATAAGTGACTTAGTCCTTATTAAGCATCTTTTTCCTTTTGTTTCCAATAACTCCCCTTCCCTTTTGTCCTCATCAGGTTCATCATCCCAAATCACTGCATCTAGTGTGTCATCGATTTGCTTGATGTACTGACTGGCATAATAGAACGAATCATATAGTATGTGCCCCTCTTCCATATACTCCTTGGGTTTTTCCCTCTGTTGAACAATTCCATTCAATTTTTTCATGTACCTATCAAAGAAGAGCATCCAACAACATGAAACCACCCCGACTAATTCAACTTCAGTCACTAGGTGAATTAGAAGATGAATCTACAAGTCCATAAAATTCGATGGCAGCTTCTTCTCAAACATACAAAAAATATCTGCTATCTCTTGATGCCACCATGGAATGCTAGCAATGTAAATCTCCTTTGATGTGATCCATCGTATAAATGCAGATAGTCTAAATATGGCACGTTGCAAGTCATCGGGAAAGTCGTGGTTCACACACCCACACACAAACATTGGATAATGACACTACAAAGTAAATACAAACAATTAATTTCATTTTAACTTGTGTAGTAAGAGATATAAAAGAATAATAAAATCATTTTTTGGACATTATACATACCCTTAGAAGGTTGAGATGGTCATGTGATTTCAAATCGTCAACTTTTCGTCTCTAGTGAAACAACGTCGTAGAGAAGACGCATAACAAGAGGGAACCTCCGTGCCCAATATAACTTCCTTTTCCAAATTAAGATCTTCTTTCTTCAAAATCCATGGGACATTGCCTTTTTTATATGAAAATGAGTGGTCATCCTCTCCTCTATTTTCTCATCTTGGCCAATGATTCTTTTTAGTATTTGAAGAAATAAGATCTCTCCTCACTTTCAACTTGTCACTTTTTTTGGATGATATGTGACACCACAAAGAACTTGAAACATTTTAAAATATATGCATGGCATCTAGTAAGTGGGAAATATTAAGATGCTCCCAATATGGGATCTCATAAAATATAGATTTCATGTTCATCACTTTGGGCATTTTCTCATCATAGGTGTCGAAGAATTCAGGATCATCAAACATAGGTTCCCCATTTGAATCAAACATCTCTACAATTCCCTTATTCTTGTTAAATTTGTGAACCATTTATCTACAGGAAAATATGAAAGATGTAGGAAAGGAATTATGCCATGGAATAATCAAAGAGAATGTACACTGAACGGGAAATTCATGCCACAAATTTCAGACAAATCGGACAAGAATTGCTCAGATAATCACAACATTAATTTTGATTCATTAATCAATAATACAATGATTATACAATAAATAGAATTCAAATGCTAAAGATAGGATTCAAATCTATTAGTTCTAACTTACTGATTATCTAACTCAATATGTCTAAATCATTGTTGGAGCTCAATAGTCTAACTCCGAATGTCTAAATCAGTCTACAATCAATTAACTAATGAGGTAGGTGGGAAAAAGGCACCACTCTCCCTAAATGCATGCAAAACTGGCATTGGGCTAATTGAAGGTGAGCTAACTTATTCTAAATATAGGTTAACTCAACATAACTGCTTAACTACCACAGCCAACTGATGGAGGTTGCTGGTGGCACTCAGAGTGGGCTCCTATAATGTAGGGATTGGTCTCAGAGGCACATAAATTCATGCATACACATGCAATAAGTGGAAGATAACCTCTATATGTGTTCCCCACACTCCAGTATAGTAATAATTACCCCCTAAGTTAGGAAAATAGACCAAATAGATGATATTGGACAAAAGAGGATTAATTAATCCTAACACCCCCCCACCTTAATCCTAACTTTAGACAACTTAGGCCTTGGAAACTAGGCCAAAATTCACCCATACAATCTAAATGACATAAATATCGCTTAATAAAATAAGGAAAATGGGGAAAACCTCATGGAAAAAAAAACCTCAAAATAAGCAAGTAAACTCAAGAAACAAGCTTTGAATAAAAACTTGTGAAAGTATTTTATGCAATCTGCAACTCTATGGAGCAATAATGCAAAATCTTGGTTCTTCTTTGCATCGGCATCTTGGGACTATGCATGTGAACCTCTCCAAACTAAATGATTATGTCTAGAGGAATTTTCCTCTTTGGAAGAAGAGGAATATGCTCAACTGAATTAAGAACATAGACAACTACAAGATGAAAATTGGACCCATGTAGAGCAACTGAGATCAACTGATGAGAGGGAAAAGTGCTTGAGAATTCAAACCATGTGAGGTAAACCCAAGAAAATTATATATTGCATCCTTGAACATTGAACCATATGAGGTAAAATAATTTCTGAGTGTTAGGAGCAAGTGTCCATGCGAATGCAGGATGTCTCCATTTTTACTAGCATTGTGAGGAGATGAGCATGTGATCAAGTAGAAAGGTAGAGAAGTACTAGGACCATGGAGAGCGAATACTTGAGATCCATATTCTGATATATCTTATAAAATATCCAATGATTCACAAAATCTAATATCAACAAACTCGTGAGAGAAAACTAACATCAAATCCCCAGAAATAATTTTGAAAGAGACTTGAGGTACTTGATTTTTCACACCAAAATTGATGAGAACAGCTACAAGCATGACTGGAGGCTCTTGAAACTTAAAATTTGAACCAAATAAGGTCATATAATATTCAAATAAGGTTGTATCAGATCCAAGAGTGTGGAGCAAAGGTTCCAAGTGCTCCACTGAGATGGTAGATGCGCAATTTTCTCCCTTCTTCAACAAAACTCTGAGTATTGGTGCAAGCAATTATGTAGGAACTTGTTGGAAGCTCTAGATCAATGAGACTGAATGGATCACTCCTAAAATCTGATATTTCTTCCAAAACATCCAAAGTATTACTTTTCTTGTAACACCCAAGTTTTGACCCCAATTGCATTAAATCGTAAATGATTTAAATATCGTTATTAAATCATTGTGTGGAGCTCAAGGCTAAGGTCCCACCATGGATTTAGCGTTTTATGTTTGAAAATTGAAATCGATGTCGATGGTTCACATGCTATATAGGCATAATATAATTTTGGACATCATGTAAATATGCAATTAATAAAAAATACCCACAGCTAGCTATGTCAATGCAACAAAGAGATCGGGGCATGATTTCACAAGGAATAGGGAAGGGATATATTCAAACCCTTAAGCCAATAGGGTAAAGACAAATGCCAATGGGAGAACCCATAAAGCTGTCAACTACCCATTTTTTCTTTTTTGACCAATCATTTATTTCTTCCAGAAATTGGTTGAGGTAGTTAATGCCTTGGGATGGAAGAGTATGTCAGTCAATTTTGAATTAGGGAAGCCACCCATTTTTTAAAATTGTGTTTTTGACTTATTAGGCAAGTAAATACCCAGAAATGGATGACCAAGCCATTATTCTCCCATGTGTTTTGCTTCCTCATGTGACTGGAGATAGCTGGGGCATTCTCATCCTGTTTTTCTGCCATTTCCTCCATTTCTCCATGGCTGAGATTTCGTTTTTGTATTGCTGAGTGAACGTGTAGCAGAGATTCACAATTTGGAGGTTTTAAGAGGTCATTTTTTCCTTTCCTCGCGCAGCTGGAGATTGTTGTGCGTTTCCCTCACGATTTTATGCATTTTCCTCCTTGTTCTCCAAGCTGAAACTTGTTTTTGGTTATGCTCAGTGGCTAGGAAGATAGATCCTCAATTTTGGGGTTTATAGCAGTCGTTTTTTCTCCTGGAATTCCCATAGACATTTTTTGGTTTCGGAATTACAATTTGGGTGTGAATGGAGGTTTTTTTTTCTCCTGTAATGTCTATGAATGTTTCCTGAAATCGAATTTTCCTCCTAGAGTGATTTTCCCATTTTACCATTTTCATTTTTGGCTCCCAATGAATTTTTCCTCATACCCAGAACTTGCATTGTGCGGTGATGTGCATCCATGCTTTAGTCTGTAATACTTAGGAGTGGAAGAGGCTAGAATTGGATTGATAAACCTAGTGAAGAGAGTAACCTCATAGACAGGTCGAAAGGGGCTGGTTATCTTTTTATGCACATCCTGAAGAGCACTTGAAGGGAAGGTATGGCCTGAGGAACTGTGTAGCAGTGAAGGGGATACTTCCTTGTGTTGGGTGTGTAGGTTTTGTGGAGGACAAGCCAGATCTTGTGTAGGTGTCCATAGCTCAGTGGTTGAGCTCACTAGCTTAGCAATTCTACCTTTCTACTGCCTTAGCAGCCTGATAAACCCATCTGTAGAGTTTCTTGGTTGACTTTGATGTGTATTTGGCTATGTGTGAGCCTTTTGTTCCTTAGCTCCTTGTGGAAATCATTCCCAAATCGAGGCTAGTAGTGGTGTTGAGAGATTGATGATCACACTAGCCTATGGTTGGGTGGAACGTTGCAGCGACATAGCTAGTTGCAGGGAAGCTTCTTCTCAAGATAAGTATTTTCTTGTGTTTAATCTCTGCAAAGTATTTGTTTCATGAATTATTATGAACATGTTGAATGCTTGAATGAATGTATTTGCTTCCACTGTATTTACATGTATTTTGCATCTATACATGTCTTTTATATTCAGTGCATTTTATACTATGTTCATGGGGATAGATTACCCGGTTATTATGATAGACAATGCAGCAGTGTAGTCGCATCCTCTCCATCGAGTAGAGGGGAGGGGACATGACAATGTGGTATCAGAGAAATGGTTGCAGCATTGG
Source organism: Pseudotsuga menziesii (assembly GCA_001517045.1). Taxonomy (NCBI): domain Eukaryota; kingdom Viridiplantae; phylum Streptophyta; class Pinopsida; order Pinales; family Pinaceae; genus Pseudotsuga; species Pseudotsuga menziesii. The sequence goes on from LPNX010650561.1 coordinate 297,974, forward strand.
GCCAAAATGTGCCAAGTTGAGAATTTGACAAAGAAAAGATTACCCCCTGGTCAGCAGAGAAAAAAATGAGAAAGACAGGAAAATTTTCCAAAAAAAATTCTAAGTATGACTGTGTCAGCTGAGTTGGCCGAGTTGAGCCGATACATGTCGGTTGAGTTGGATTATTTGAGCCGTTGAAGATCGCAGCGACCATGTCGACATGAAAGGATAAGTTGAGTCAACAAAGAAGGAAGAGAAAGAAAAAATTTCCAAATTTTTTCTAAGTGTTGGAAAATTTCTATGTCGGTCGAGTTGATTGAGTTTTGCCGATACATGTTAGCTGAACTTGTTTATTTTTGTCGATGGTGTCGGTGTGAAAGGATGAGTTGAGCTGATGTCAGAGAAAGGAAGAAAATTTTCCAAAAGTTTTCCAAGTGTTTGAAAATTTTGTATATCGGCTAAATTAGGTGAATTTTGTCGATGCGTGTCGGGAAAACTCAGTGAGTTTCACCGTTATATATCAGCAAGGTTTGCCGAGATCACCGTGAAAGAAAGAAAATTTTTCTAATTGTTGGAATTTTCCTGTCGGCAGAAAAATATGAGTTTTTGCCGATATGTCAGACAAACTCAGTGAGTTTTGCTGATACATTGGAAGGAAACGACGAGTTCTGTCGAGATGTCGGAAGCAAAAGAGGAATTTTGTTGATCGAAAGAAAAGGGCAAGTTTCACCGATACGTTGAAAGAAAAAGTTGATTTTTGTCAATCGACACAAAAAGGCGAGTTTTTCCAATATGTGTCGGAAAAAATCAGCAAGTTTTGTCGACCAATCGGAAGGAAAAGGTGAGTTGCATCGACATGTTGGAAGGAAAACGTGAGTTGCACCGACATGTCGGAAGGAAAACGTGAGTTTCGTCAATCAAAAGAAAAAGTTGAGTTCGATGAAAACAAAGAATTTAAGCCAATTTTATAATGGGATTTGTAGGTGTCATAATGATTAAAAAGGGCGAGCCCCCTTGACCCCCTGAGACAGTCGTTGTTGTGGAAGAAAAGTATATGTTTTGACAAGCTGTCAATATATGATTTGTCCAAATGTAGGGAAGTAGTTTATAAATTCCTAAGAATGTTATGCAGATAACGATGGTGTTCCTGAACACATTTTGCAGATTCATAGTGCAGATTGAAAAGTTGGTCTCGGTCCGACCAAGAATATCAGCACCAAGAATATTTACATCATGAGTGATGCACGGGATCCCTACGAGCTCAAGGAAGATGCTATGGGGGAAGGTGTTCAGGTTAACAATGCTGAAATAGAATCTGATGGGGAGAGAAATCAAGAGAATTCCCCAAATATTGCATCTACCATAAGGAGCCTGAGGGTGAAGTTGCAGACTTGCAGAGTTGCAGAGAGGAAAATGAAAGGATGATCAAGGAGTAAAATCAGTTGACTGAAGCCATGATACAGACTTTGACACACCTCCAAAGGAAGATAAACTCTGGGCATCAGACAACAAATATGAAAGGCAGTAGGAGAAATTCCCTCAAGAAGAATGTGAAGCTTGACCAAAGGAAGAAAGGTTTCAAACCTTCTCACTTCCGAAATCAACAAAGATAGTCATCCCAAGTTGTGATCAAGCCAACCAGATTGATGGGAGACAAGCCAAGGAAACCACTCCAATGTTGGGGATGTGGAGGAGACCATATGATTAAGTATTGTCCACTTCGGAATGGGAATGAAGGTCAAGTCCACCACACCCAAGGAGCTGAAATGGTGGGTCATGAAGAAAGGATGGTTCCTAGAATTTTTGCAGCATTAGAGGACCGCTAGGTAGATCATCAATCAACTATGGTTGAATTTGAGGGTAAGATTGTCGATCAGTCTGTTTCTATTTTTATTGACCCTGGATCTACTCACAGCTACATCACCCCTAGACTTGTGGAGATGTGCGCTTTGAAGGAATCAAAACATAGAAAATCATGTTTAGTCCAACTAGCCATTGGAACCAAGAGGAAAGTCAGTAAGGTGGTAGAGACATGTCCATTGGATATGGATGGAATATTCACTTATACAGACTTGAATGTCCTACCACTAGGTTCCTATGATGTTCTCATTGGAATGGATTGGTTGGAAGCACACATAGTAAATCTTGATTGTTACAACAAGACATTTGAATGCCTAAATGAAGAAGGAAAACTAAAGGTTGTAAGAGGAATTCCAAAAGTGATTTATATTAGGCAGGATTCAGCAATACAGTTGGAGAAGTTATGTAAGAAAGGTTGCAGATTGTATGCGGCCCATGATTTGGAGGCAGCAGAGAATGATACTCCTAGGTTGGAGGACTATCAGGTATTGCAAGAATTGGGATGTTTTTCTTGATGAGATCCCAGTATTTCCTCCAAAGAGGGATATTGATTTTTCAATTGAACTTGTGCCAGGAGCAGCACCAATTCCCAAGACACCCTACAGGGTGAGCACACCAGACTCGCTAGAGCTAAAAATCCAGCTATAAGAGTTGTGGGAAAAGAAGTATATCATGTCAAGTGTGTCCCAGTGGGGAGCACCAGTTCTGTTCGAGAAAGAAAAATATGGTACACTCAAGTTATGTATTGATTACAAACAGTTGAACAAAGTCGATGTGAATAACAAGTATCCTTTGCCTAGGATTAATGACCTCTTTGATCAAATGAGAGGAGCAAAGGTATTTTCCAAGATTAACTTGGGGTCTGGTTACCATCAGGTAAGAATCAAGGATGAATATATTCATAAGACAACCTTCAGAATAAGTTATGGACCTTATGAGTTTCTAGTGGTACCATTTGGTCTCACCAATGCACCAGCTACATTCATGTGCCTCATGAATAATAGTTTTCAGCAGGTATCTCGACAAGTTTGTTCTTTTTTTCCTCAATGGAATTCTTATTTATTCTAAGAATGAGGAAGAGCATGAAGAACATTTGAGGCTGACATTGAAATTGCTCATGGAGCATTAGGAGTATGCAAAGTTGACCAAATATGACTTCTATAGGGATAGAATTCATTATTTGGGTCACATTATCTTAGAGGAGGGCATACTTATGGACCTTGAGAATATTGATGTTATTATGAATTGGCCAACTCCAAGAAAGGTGACAGATGTAAGACCTTCTATGGGACTTGCAGGATACTACAGGAGATTCATTGAAGAATTCATCCAAGGAGTGCTTGCGACATTGATACCTGAAGACTGTAGGTAGAATACCTTGGACAGGGAAGTTTGGTTGCACCCAATGAAACTAAGGCAGGAATATACCATGTACAAGGCCAAATGCTATGAGAAGGATCTCAGGACTGAAATCTAACCTCTGAACATAACAGATTTTAAATTTCAGAATTCAAATTTTCCTATTGATTACTATTCATTGTTTGCCTGATCTAAAATGGTGTCAAGATGACATGTTGTATGTGGATGTCCAGGTTTTGGGAAGCATGTGTAAGTAGGGGATAAGTGCTTCCACTTGAAAAAGCCAAAAAATATGAGGGTGTCATCATGGTTGTAAAAATCTAATTTTCTGTAGGAAACAGAATTGTAAATTCATATTTTGATTTGACTATCAAAGTTATTGATTGTTTTTATATCTTGGAATTTATTATGCATGAAATAAATTTGAAAATCCATGATTGAAATTTTTATGATGACATCCCATGTGAACTTCTTGCTTGTATGTAACACAGGTGAGATGATGAAAGTACACCTTTGGGGTACATAGCTTCTCAGATGGATATGTTTGGGATACATAGATCCTCAGACGGATGTACTTGGGTACATAGCTTCTTCCCCCTAGCCAGCTGGGCACCGATATGCATCACTGGGGACGCCCAGGGTGTAAGACATACGGCTAGACTTCTTTCTATACCCATTCACGCCGTGTAAGAGAACTATCACGAGAGTGGGGGATCGGTGAAGAGAATAACCCCTAGGCATTATGGTGTCCAAAAAGGAAGCGTCTAATCTTGGTGAGCATTTGGAGGAGGTGCTAGACCCTTAAGCCAGAGCTGCCATTGAGCACCCAAAGAGGTGTTAGTATTTGGAGCAGAGCTGCCATGGAGCACCTAAAGAGGTGTTAGGCTCTTAAGCGGGGATTCTAGATCTCGGTTGAGAGATGCTTATGCGGATAAGTATTTGATTTACTTAGAAAATTTTTGTTGGGTTTCCGTAAATACACATGTACATAATGATTCAGCTATGATTTTGAAAATCTTGTTAAGGAGTGAATCCTATAGGAATGAATCTGACATGAGAATTAATTCATTGTGGTGTCCGGAAAGGAAGCACCTAATCTTGGTGAGCACCTAGAGGAGGTGTAGTCTCTTAAGCCAAAGATTCCATTGAGCACCCAGAGAGGTGTTAGGCTCTGGAGCAGGGCTACTAGATCTCGGTTGAGATATATTTTCATGGGTGATCCGAGGCTTGCAAAAACTTGGCTACCTTTCAATGCATTCCTTAGAGACGACAGGAAAGGTGGGTATGCTCGAGGGACTGTATAGCAGAAAAGAGGTACAATCCTTGTCTGGGGTGGGGCAGGTCTTGTGGGTGCCACAGTTGTATAAATACAAAGCCAGATACATGTGGAACCAAAAGAAGATACTTATGCAGATAAGTATTTGGTTCACTTGGAAACTTCTTGTGGATTTTATGTCAATATACATGTGCACGTGATTCATCTATAATTTTGAAAAATCTTGTGAATCTGACATGAGAATTGACTCATCGCTTGGGGATTGAGCATTGGTATTGTTGGTTTCCAAAGACATTGGAAATGTTCCAAGATGAGGAGAAGGATTCTCCAAGACCCAGAAAAAGATCTTGTGGTGTATACTGATGCATGAAATCAAGGACTTGGAGGAGTTTGTATGCAAGACAACCACGTAGTGGAACCAAGGAGGAGTTCCAGATCGTGCCATTGGATAAGTAAAGGTGCAGAGGAAGCACCGTGGTCCTAATAAGGTTACATGGGAGATGGAGGATGCCCTGCGATTGGCACATCCATTATTTGTTCATTTTTTTAAAGCACTGAGGATAGTGCTAATAAAGGGGGAGGGGAATGTAACACCCTAGTTTTGACCCCAATTGCATTAAATTGTAAATAATGTAAATAGCGTTATTAAATCATGGTGTGGAGCTCAAGGCCAAGGCCCCACCATGGATTTATCATTTTAAGTTCGACAATTAAAATCGATGTCGATGGTTGTTCACATGCTAACCATGCACAATATAATTTTGGACATCGTGTAAATATGCAATTAATAAAAAATACCCACAACTAGCTATGTCAATGCAACAAAGAGATGGGGGCATGATTTCACAAGGAATAGGGAGGGAAAATATTCAAACCCAAAATCCAATAGGGTAAATCCAAATGTCGGTTGGAGAACTCATAAAGCTATCAACTACCCATTTTGTCTTTTGTTCCCAATCATTTATTTATTCTAGAAATTGGTTGAGGTAGTTAATGCCTTGGGATGGAAGAGTATGGCAGTCAATTTCGAATTGGGGAAGCCACCCATTTTTTAAAATCATGTTTTTGACTTATTGGGCAAGTAAATACCCAGAAATGGATGCCCATGCCATTATTCTCCCATGCGTTTTGCTTCCTCACGTAGCTCGAGATAGTTGGGGCATTCTCATCCCCTTTTTTTTCCATTTCCTCCATTTCTCCATGGCTGAGATTTTGTTTTTGTATTGATGAGTGAATGTGTAGCAGAGATTCACGATTTGGGGGTTTTAAGAGGTTGTTTTTTCCTTTCCTCACATAGTTGCATATTGTTGTGCGTTTCCCTCACGATTTTCTGCATTTTCCTCCTTGTTCTCCAAGCTGAAACTCGTTTTTGGTTATGCTCAGTGGCTGGGAAGATAGATCCTCGATTTTGGGGTTTATAGTAGTCGTTTTTTCTCCTAGAATTCCCATAGACATTTTTTTATTTCGAAATTACTATTTGGGTGTGAATGGAGGTCGTTTTTTCTCCTGTAATGTCCATGAATGTTTTCAGAAATTGAATTTTCCTCCTGGAGTGATTTTCCCATTTTACCATTTTCATTTTTGGCTCGCAGGGCGTTTTTCCTCATACCCAGAACTTGCATTGTGCTGTGATGTGCATCCATGTTTTAGTCTAGAATACTTAGGAGTGGAAGAGGACATAATTGGCTTGATAAAAGCTAGTGAAGAGAGAAACCCCATAGACAGGTCGAGAGGGGTTTGTTATCTTTTTATGCACACCCTGAAGAGAACTGGAAGGGAAGGTATGGCCTGAGGGACTATGTAGCAGTGAATGGGATACTTCCTTGTGTTGGGTGTGTACGTATTTTGGATTCCAAGATGTATCCTTTGTAGGTGTCCATAACTCAGAGGTTGAGCTCACTAGCTTAGCAATTCTACCTTTCCACTGCCTTAGTAGCCTGATCAACCCATCTGTAGAGTGGCTTGGCTGACTTTGATGTGTATTTGGCTATGTGTGAGCCTATTGTTCCCTAGTTCCTTGTGGAAATCATGCCCAGCTTGGGGTGGAAAAGGTGCTAAGAGATTGGTGAGCACACTGGCCTATGGTTGGGTGGAACGTTGCAGCGACATAGCCGGTTACGAGGAAGCTTCTTCTCAAGATAAGTATTTTCTTGCGTTTAATCTCTGCAACGTATTTGATTCATAAACCATTATGAACATGTTGAATGCTTGAATGAAAGTATTTTCTTCTATTGTATTTACATGTATTTTTCATCTGTACATGTCTTTTATATTCAATGCATTTTATACTATGTTCATGGGGCTAGATTGCCCGATTATTATGATAGACAGAGCAGCAGTGGAGTTGCATCCTCTACATCGAGTAGAGGGGAGGGGATGTGACATTTCTACACTCCAGTGGCAACATTAGAGAGAGATAAATTGAATTCCTCTTCATTTTCTGAAGCAATCACTCGCAAACTTTGCACATAATTTAAAATAAAAGAATCACTGGAGAATGCCTGAGTAGAATGGAAGGAGTTTTTTTCTTCAATAATAAATATTCAAATGTCTTCTTCTGGATCAACTATATGAGAATATGAGATATTATAGATCTCATAAACTTTCAAAGTAGCAAGAGAAGGAGTCACTCCAAGGAGACTTTCTTCAATTCGAATTGATTGTGTTGAAGATTTTGCTTCTTCTTCATCTTGAAAAACTTCATCAGAGAGAATAGAGGACGATAATTTTGAATAAATAACCCTTGTGGTGATGGTTCTTATCTTCAAATTTCTAGAATGATCCTCATTGTGCTTGGTAAAGGTTTTATCCAATTATGTCTAGAGATCCTTTGGGTATTCAACAGAATCAATAAGGTAGCACAAGCATAGAGAAAAGGTCAAACATATCGTTCCAAAAGCTGTATCACCATCATTTATCCAACCATTCTCATTTCATAAGAGTCTTTACCACGTCCAATAGATACCTCATAGAGACCTTGTCTCTTTAGAGATGAAATCATCTTCAATTTTCACTTTGAATATTTTGTGAATGGAGTAAGAAGAGGAACTGATAATCTCAAATCCATATTGAAGTTATACCTACAAAATATCACTACAAAACAAACCAATTCGCAATCATATGTCACTTCAAACCTTTCCACCTCAACATGTGCACTTTTTCAGAGTCCATCGCACCTAGAGAGACTTCTTTGGACATATTTCAGATTTAGCAAGTCAATGATTACAGGATTTATGTGGAAACTCAAGTGCTTATGGTGCACAATGGATATCAAACAAGGTTTGCTTCTAGCCTAAATAAGGATCTGATACCATGTTAAATTTGTGAACCATTGATCTATAGGAAAATATGAAAGTTGTAGGAGATGAATTATGCAGTGGAATAATCAAAGAGAATGTACACTGAATAGGAAATTCATGCCACAAATATCAAATAAACCAAACAAGAATTGCTCAGATAATCACAACATTAATCTTCATTCATTAATCAATAATACAATTATTATACAATAAATAAAATTCGAATGCTAAAGATAGGATTCAAATCTATCAATTCTAACTGACTCATTAGTTAACTCAGTGTGTCTAAATAATTATTGGAGCTCACTAATCTAACTCCGAATGTCTAAATTGGTCTACAATCAATTAATTGTTGCGGTAGGTGGGAAAAAGGTGCCACTCTCCCTAAATGCATGTAAAACTAGCGTTGGGCTAACTGAAGGTGATCTACCTGATTGTAACTAGAGGTTAACTCGGCATAATTGCTTACCTACCACAACCAATTGATGGAGGCTACTGGTGGCACTCAGAGTGGGCTCCTATAATGTAGGGATTGGTATCATAGGCACATAAACTCATGCATGCACATGTAGTAAGTGGAAAATAACCTATATATGTGTTCCCCACACTCTAGTACAGTAATAATTGTAATTAGGAATATTGCACCTTCTGTGAACAGAAGTTGTTCCTCTGGTCCAAATGGTTCAGATCCAGAACAAATGAGTGAACGACAAAGGATGAATACCTTCCCTGAATGTCGTAGACACCTAGAATGCTGCTTCGATAGTGAACCTATGTACCTGCAAATAGATCAAACATGCAAACACATCAAAGCTACCAAAAAATCATCTACTTATCCATGTTAGTGACTAAGGAATCTAACAACATGTACATGTGAAATCAAAACAACAGTAATGTGGGACGAAAATCAGCTTTTCGATAAATATATATCGATAAGCTTACAACTGTTGCCTTAGTTCAACAAGCATATCCACAAGACAAACACTTCATCCCCATAAGCTCCAACTTTGCTCTCTATGCTCTCCAATGACTTGGGCTAAGTGGTCAATCCAACAGCATAACAATACCTCTATAGTTCTCCCCTTCAACTATGGACATGAGCTTGTATTTATAAGGCTCAATGGATAGGAATAGTTGAGAGAATTGTGGGTGAGGTGGATCTAGGATCCTACCATGGGGGATCTTGAGCTCAACTGACCCATAATGATAGGGATAAGGGAGGACACCGGGCTCATGATCTAGAAGCCTCGAGAAAATTCTCTTTTTCCCATTTTACCCAAGGTACCGCTTTTCTTCTCTTATCATAGAACAGTTTAGATGAGAAATTCTTCTGGACCAAAGACCATATGCGGTGGCACCGCTTCTCAAAAATAGGATACAGGCGGTGTTGAGCAAGGTACCGCTCATGGGGCACAAGGAAAGCGCAGTGCTGAGGTTTTTCAAGTAGAATTAACAAATAGAGTAAGTTTCCACTCTAAGTGTTGGGATTAAGGGCAAACATGGAAGTTAAGGGTATCATCACATGGTGGTGATAGGATTTAGGTATAATAGAATTCCCCCCAAAGCATGAGACTTAGAGGGATATCATAAGTGAAAGCTTTGAGAGAACAAGTTGTCACTTCGAGGTGAAAATGTCAGCTCGGTCGGAGAATGTCGTCCAGTAGGCATCTGTAGTACATCAATATTTTTGACTCATAGACACATGTAACCAACTCATGGCTATAGAACAATACAAGGTAGATCCATGAGAGGAATAAACAAGCATGGCTACTAGAATACAGCGTAGATCCATGTGATAGAGGACTCAAACTTGGACATAGCTACCGGACATACAACGTAGATCTATGTCATACAGACGCTAATTTGAGCATAGCCACAACCATACAAATGTGGATCCATGCTAGATATACAAAACTCCATCGCAACCTGGGGAAAGCAATGAGCGCTAAACAAATACCCAGGGTCTTCGTCTCATCTTCTGCAAAGTACGATTCTATCCATGTGATTACAATGATCTGAAGTCAAACATGGTAGAAACCACTTGATTACCGGCCAATTATGTGAACCGTTGACAAGTGTGAGGGAGATCACCATTGATGTCAATGATTCCCAAAGTACCCTAGTACAATCTACTGAGTGTGAATAGGTGTTTTGATGTCGAACACCCAGTTGATTCTATCGATCAAAGATCAATTTTGTGAACATATATCGAGAGCGAGAGAATCTGTCATTAAGGCATACAGATCTCAAGGTACTAAGTTTTTGTTTCTGAGACTATTTCTCGGATGATGAGCTGATGTCGACAGGAATAGTCTCATCGAAGGAGGGCCATGATGAGTCCCACATCGACGACACAAAACTCGAAACATAGTTCTGGAATGATGTGAATGTAGTAACCATAAGACTGACTCAAAAGTACTGGCACAGAGACTGTTTTGACCACGGAGGTAAACTTCTTCAATTTCCCTTTGAATAGTGGGCAGCACAACAAAAGACTTGGCAGCATGACTAAACCAGAAAAACACATAGTACGATAGTGGACAATGCATTCTTTTGAAAGACTCAAAGGAGTGACATGACTCATGAAAGTGGATCGTCACAAAGATTAGCTGAATACCCAATTGACTGAAATGATATGCAGACAAGTGCCATTTTCAAAGGTAACGACAAACTACTACCATTTATTTGCAAAATTATTCCCTTCACATTTCTACCATCATGATTGTTGAGTGCCTCTTTTCGGTTTTACGAGTTCAAAGAGGGTAACAAACACTCGGTATAGCTCATTTGAAGACAAGTCAAAACTCATATGACGAACCTGAGAGAGGAAGGGTTCGTTCCCAAAAAAGGGTCTCTCAATGTGTAATTTTAATGAGTCCAATGAAAGAAAACTCGGTATCGTTCATGTTTAGAGAGTCTGAACGACCACGGAAAAAGACTCCAAAGGGTCCTTTTTTCGTATGATTTAGTCCCTAAGGCCCAAAAAAGTATAAAATAATGCCTTAGAGAACTCTTCCAGTCATGATTGGCTGGAGTGTTCCTTTTTTGTAAATAGTGTATCCAAATCGAAAAAGAGATAACCTACCGTCAAAGAGACGACTCTTCAAATGCTTTAACGAGCGTGAAGAAGACAAGATCACTCGACAATCTTTTCGTATTTAAGGAGCCCGAAAAGAGTTTAAAGAAGACTCCATTAGGTCTCTTTTCACAATGAGGGATTTTACAAGCCTGAAAAGAATCAGAAACAGACTCGGACCTTTGACACTAAGTTTCAAGAGCGTGACTAACGTGTCACAATAAACGCTCAAAGACTTGTTTCATTTTATGTTAGTATGAAAAAGTCAAAAACGAACTCCCAAAACTTTACTGCTATTGTTCTTCTATCCTGCAATGACTCAAAAACAAGTGTTAAATGCGCCAATAACTGACATTAAAGGATTACGACTGATATATTTTGAGTAATAAACAATTTTAAACTAAAACTATAGCATGTCAAACCCAAAAATCTGTATGAAAGTCATGTAAATAGTGAAAAATCAAAACATTTTACTATTTACCCGTAGTGGAGAGCATTTGGAGCATTTTCCTAGCCATATTTTCAGTCACTGATATCAGGAGTTTCCACCGTCGGATTCAAGCACCGTCAGTTCCAAGTAATAGTTGAGACCCTACTCTTTCATCTTATGTCTTCAATTTTTTACTTTTAATGGTGTTTTGGGCTTGTATGGCAAGCCCTAAAATCATGGGAGTGGGCATTTCTCTTATCCCTTGTGGGATAAGCGGTACCTTGCTAGAACCGCACCAAAAACATAGCGCACAGGCGGTGCCACCGCCTGTCCTCAATGGGACACAGGCAGTGCTGACCATGGAGAAGTAAAAATAGTCACACAAGAAAAACTAGCTCATTTCAATTGATTTGGATGATTAAGAATGATTCTAATGAGTCTTATGATTGTTTTTGACAGGTTCTTGCTGATAAAAAATGGTCATATGGAAAGAGATACAGCATGATAATGACAATGCCTTCATCGAACGAAATGCGGGTTGCATAGCCACATTGAGAGACTATGGACTCTTAAAATTCTTCCGCACACCCAGTATGGTATCGCATGAGCGATTGCTAGAGCACCCTGGATGTGGAATCCAGAGCAACAATATTTCGAGGTTGGTGCTCATATTTTGATAGTTGAGGTAGAGGACATCTACTTCCTGACTGCCCTTTCAAGATGGGGTGCTCCCATCTCGTTAACTGGTTCCTGTGGAGGGGACATCACTACACAGGAGTTTATAGACCGTCACTGTATTCCTGGGACAAGGACATCGGGGAAGAAAATCCCCATAAAAGCAGTGATGGATGGACCTATATGAAATGTATTGTTTACAATGTAGAGAGTGGCAGGAAGCCAAGGAGTGCCCCAGGAATCTAGAGCACATATGTTCTATGCCATAGAGGCCATGGCACCTACAGTATTTAACTGGGCAGAAGCCCTGCTTCCGATATTCAAGGATCAGTTGACCAAGTGCTGGCAGGGGGAACTGAAGTAATTTGGTTTTGGTTCCATTCTAGCTTGCTTCTTCTTCGAGCGGGTTCCACAGATGAGACCCTAGGTGGTCTTTACAGAGTTGAGAGCACAGGACCCTCACATGCAGAGGTGGGTCCGGATTATGGCCCGTACTAGAGCGGGCAGGGAGAAGGTAAATTTCGGTGACCTGTTCTTTCAATGGTTGAGAGATCAGCTCCTCATGGTGGAGGATTATGCATATGTGAGCACTGACTTCAGCGGTGACCCTGATCTATCGCTCCCACCTGGTGGACAGTGGGGTGACATCGGTAAGAAGCAAAAGACCCTAAAATGGAAATAATGTTTTTATGTTTTTGATGTTTTATATTTTTTATGTTAAGTAATGAGACTTGAATATTTTCATGCAGACGTCAAAGCAGCATGACCTGGGGGAGCTTCCCCATTGGATAGATGAGCCGGAGCTTGTTTCATACCGTAGGGTGACGATGTGACCGAAGAGTTAGAGGAAAACCTGGAGAGCTTGACCTTAGACATCCCTGATGCTTCCATTGATAACCTCCCTCTAAGGTATCAGAGGCCTATAGAGGGAGTACCAGGTCAATTTAGAAGACTACTACGTAGAGCAGCTCAGGAAGTGATTTGTTACCACGAGCATCATTAGACTATGTGTGCATGATGTATCCACTAAAAGCTAATAGCGTCAGGATTTTGTATGGTGATTTTTACCTAAAATCCTACATGCTTCAGATGAGGTCTCGTGACCTATTTTTTGTAAAACATGTTCATATATATATATATATATATATATACAGACTTTACCTGGTGTTTATATGTCTCAAATGGTGAATGTATTTTACATGAGTTTTATGTGTCTTTAATTGTTTATATACAATGAACCAAGTTTGATTTTCATGTCATGAATGGGCAATATGCCAATCTAGGATGTAATTAGACAATGAGTCAGCAACTACATTATGTTTCCTAGGGATATGCCTATAGGTGATAGTTTCAAATGACCTTTCTAGCAAGCATACCCTCCGGAAGAGGCGGAGAAGCACATGATTCCTAATGGTATAAACATGGTTTAGATGACAAACCACGAGTTGTGAGTCCATCAAGACTGCCAAGTTACGAATATCCTAGGAGGCAGCTTTAGTCAGAAGATCTATGACTACTCGATACTCGGAGATATTGTTGGTAGTGAGACCAATACAAACTGCTCCTGAACTAACCAAATCGTAAGCTGGGGAATAGAGAACCCAAGCAGCTGAGGCAAGATTCAAGGTGTGGCGGCAAGCACCATCAGCGAAGCCGTAGAAATCCATCTGCTCTGCATGACCAAAACATGGTATAAACAGATATGGACACTAAACTCAAAACCATATTGAAAATACTTAATCACACTGAAAGTCAAGAAATGTACATATATACAAGATACTATCCAAGAGAGATCTAGGCATAGTACCTCTTCAGGTACAACCCATTGTGAGGTTTCCCTAAAGGGATTCCATCGTAGTCTATGAGCTCATAGGCCTCTTTCTCTAAAACTTTAGAAATAATGAAAGGACCATACCACATGGATTTGAAGTTTCCTTTCCCTAGCTTGTCATATCTCTGATCGTAAGTCAAAACTAGGTCACCCTTGCTAAAGGCACGACGTTGGATAGATTTATCATACTATGCCTTGACGGGTTTCTTGTGTGCTTCATTAGCTAAGGCGGCATCTCTCCTTGTTTCATCAAGGTTGTTCAAGTACAAAAATCTCTCTTCCTCTGTGGAAGATTCTGGGAGAAGTTTGATGGAAAATTTAAAGGATGGAATCTGACATTGAATCGGTAAGACAACTTCGAGTCCATAGGCAAGATGGAAAGGTGTGAAACTAGTAGCTATTTTCACCGAAGTCCTGTAATCCTAGAAAAGGATATGGTGCCAGTTGGATTTATGGTCTCCAACCATCCGACGAAGCATCGTTTTCAAAACTTTGTTAATGGCCTCTACCTGACCATTAGCTTGCGGATAATAGGGAATAGAGTTTTCATGGCAAAAACCTAGCTTGGCACTTAGTTCCTCCATCATTTGATTATGGAAATGTGATCCGTGATCAGTAACTATGGACTGCGGGACTCTGAATCTAGCTATGACATGATTGAACAGGAAGAGAGCGATAGTCTTACCATCTTTTGCATATGTAGGCATGGCCTCAGCCCACTTTGTAAAATAGTCAACAGCTACGATGATGTAACCATGCCCCCCGACTGAGGTAGGCTTACAATGCATATAATCAATCCCCCATTTGGAAACTGGGCCAATGGCAATGACGGGGTGTAGCGGAGCAGGATGAGTGCACTTTTTCGGATAAAAATGTTGACAAGGTGGGCATTTCTTGACAGCCTCATGACAGTCTTTAAAGAATGAAGGCCATAAATAGTCAGCGCGAAGGTTTTTTTGGGTTGTCGCCATCCCAGATAAATGACCGCCACATGCTCCAGAGTGGAAATCATTCAACACTTGTTCAACTTCCTCATGGGTGAGGCATCACCGGAGAATGGAATCTATCCCACATCTATACAAGGTGTCATTCAAAATGAGGTGTTATTTTGCGTGGTGACGGATACAGCAGCAATCGTCATGGGATAGATTTGGCTGAAATCTTTGTGTTTGGAGATAAATGAGCAAATATCCATACCATGGGTCAGTAGTGCTTATCAGAACAGGAATTCATCCGGAAATGAATCACTGGGCTCAGATTCCATCGAAGCATAGGGAAGATCACACATGAGCTCAGCAAAGACCAAGGATTTCTTTTATGTGGCTTTGGCAAATTCCAGATCAAACTCCTGTAGTATGACTATCCATCGGGAGTACTTGCCCTAGAGCACCTGACGAATCAGGATGTAATACATAGGGTTTTGGTCTTCCAATACAATGGTTGTGCAGAGCAAAATGTAGTGACGAAATTTTTGAATAGAAATGACTGTGTCCAATTCTAATTTCTCCACGTGTGAATATCGAGTTTCAGAATCCATAAGAATCTTAATAGCATAGTAAATCATGTGCTACTGACCATCGGGATTTTCCTGCACCAAAACCATAGCGATGGTAGTAGTGGAGGCAACAATATATAAGAGAAAATCCTTTGAATAATCTAGGGGGTGTATCACGGGTGAATGATTCAAAGCGTGTTTGATATTACCAAAGGCGTGTTGGGCTTGGTCATCCCAATATAATGGAGTATCCTTCTTAAGGAGACGCATATAACCGTGCATTTTCTCTGCAAAATTGCACATGAAACGATGAAGAAATTTTGCCTTCCCTTGCAAACTTTGGAGTTCGAGAAGATTGGTTGGGGTTGGTAGAGCTAAAATGGTGGCAATTTTCAATGGGTCTATCAGGATTCCATCCATAGAGACTAAAAAACCTAACAGGCGTCCCGTCTCAACGCAGAAAACACATTTATGAGGGTTGAGCTGTATATTATAATGACGACATCTCAGGAAAATATCTCTAAGATGACCAGGGTGGTCCTCCCGTCGCTGTGAATGAGTAGGGAGTTCATCAAGGTACGGTTCAACAATATGTTTAATATCATGAAACGCATAGGAAATAGCGCGCTAGAAAGTGGCTCCAGCATTTTTTAAGCCAAATGGTAACTTCCTATATGCAAAGGTTCCCCATGGGCAAATGAATTCCATATTGTGCTGATCGGTGGGTAATATCTCAATCTGATTATAGCCAAAAAATCCATCCATGAATGAGAAGATGACACTTTCGGCACAGTTATCGATAATATGATCGATATGTGGAGTAGGAAAGTTGTCTTTGGGACAAGATTTGTTCAAATATATAAAATCGATACAGACTCTAATGGTGCCCTACTTTTTATTGACAAGGACAACATTCGATACCCATTCCATCAGGGGTACAGGATAAATAAACCTAGCTTTGAGAAGTTTCTCTATTGCAGCTTTAATAGCTGCGGCCTTCCGTGGATGGACGTGCATTAGTTTTTTCCTGACAGGTTTAGTAGTGGGATAGGTTTTAATTTCATGGACCACAATGGATGGGTCCATCCCTGCCATTTCTTCATAAGACCAGGCAAAAATATCTCGGAATTCTTTGAAAAGTGCCATGTATGCTTCAGATTCTTCTGCCGAGCAGTTCTACCCAACATGAACATACTCGATGGTACTAGGCTTGGCTGATATGTCAATCGGATTTGTCTAAGTAATGTTGCATAGGTTTCCTTCAGAATCTATGTCATGCAAAAATATAGGACTTTGAGGTGCGTTGACAATATCAATGGAAAACAAGGATGCAAATTCATGGTCTACCGAACTGGTGTTGGGGAGGAACAAGGATATATGATGGTGATCCTCCCAAATAGGCTCATTCATATTCATGATCTCCATAATGGACTCGTCAGAAGGAAAAGTCTCAAAGAGATAATCCAGAATAGGAAGAGATGGTTCAAACCAGTAGGGCAGGTGGTAAGGATCCAAAGCCACCAGATGAAGTTCATCAATGTGATCATTGAAAAGGCTTTGAATGATGTTGTACATTTCTTCATGTGGAATCAACGAGGTGGACTCAACAATTTGTTTTCCCTTTGGATCATGATCAAATGACGCAAACATATTTACTATTGATGTGTCTGTGTTAGGAGGAGTGGATGGAAAAATCCCCATAAGGCACAAATCCTTCAACATGCCTACCCCAATTAACTGGTAAGGAGGAGGGGAATGGCCTAACATAGGGATGTTATTAGCTGTAGAGGTGGTAACATCTGGTGTATAGAAATCAAGCTGATAAATGGTAACAATTCTCTCCAGATACGGAAATTGGACTGTTCGAAATACTGTCGAAGCGACAGCAGTCATGGCGTAAAACCAATTTCTTCCTAGAAGGAGGTTGTAATCTAACGGGGCGTCCACTACTTCTACTTGAATAGAAATAGTTTTTCCCCCAAGATCGATTGCAAGGGCTGATATGAGACTATGGGGCTGGAAACCTCATCCATCAAAGGCTTTCAGAGTCATAGGTGATGTTACAAGCTTGGGAGAGCCGATAGCTTTCCAACAAGACAGGGACAAAACCGAAGTTGAAGCTCCTTCATCTAAGACAGTCCTAAAGACCTTCTTTCCAACTAATTTAGTGATGATTTGGGAAGCAATTTTGTGAGGTAGTCTAGACTTATAGTTCTTGACATTGAAATGAATCAAATTAGTATTTTTCGGGTCTAAAGCTCCTAACGTAGTTAACAATTTTTTGCGCTGTGTAGGACAACTTTGGAGCACTTCCAAGGTAGACATTGCGCATGGTGCCTGAGTGAGATATTCAACTACATTATAAAATTGAGTAGCTCAGGCATTAGGGTTGAAAATAGCCTTCCTAAGAGTACTTTTGGGTAGACACAAAACCATATTGAGAGTAGGCTTCTCGATGGTTAGGGGGACGGTAGACGAGGATTCAGGAGAACCAGTAGAGGGATATTTTCCTGAAGAAGAATGATCTTCTTTCTTGTTTGCAAGTTTGTCATAACTCTGACTTCGAGTTTGAAAACTAATGGTATCCGAGGACATCATACAAATTTCCTCTGATGAACTAGAGTTTCCCTGATTAGACATGTGGTCTATCAGTTGTTGTTGAGAGGGAAAAGGATCCGTGAGAACTGCGGGTGCGGGATTTGTTTTCAAAAATTGGGTGATTTCATCCCAATGGGGACACTCTTTTGTGAAATGGTCACCTCCACATAGCAGACATGGATATTTTTCTTTGCTTTTCCCTTTATTGTTATTGTTGGTGGTTGGTTTTGGATTCTCCTGTTGGTTTCCAGGTTTTTTATTTTTAGCTTTACCTTTCTTTTTATTGTTGCCGGAGGTTTGAATACTCTGAATAGAATTTACCTCGGTGGAAACCTTAGGATTCGAAGGAGTAGGGGTGGTATTCTAGGGTTGCTTGGCAAGTTTGGCTACCGACGGGGACTGGATTGAACCAACAATCCCATCAGCAGGGACTTCTGTTGGTGGCTTTGCAGGATCGATGCTTGGGCGAGGAGCTTTAGGAATCAATTCATACAAAGTTTTAGACTGGGAATAGACCAATTCTAGATATTGGGCTCAACTAATGGCTTACTCTTCAGTAACAACACCATCCATAGCCACATATTGGGCAATAGGAAGCAACAAAGATCTAGTAAACCAATCAGCTAATAACTGATCCGGAATAAGAGCCTTAATAAGTCTTCTCCACCTTCTCCACTCATGGATATGATCGAATATGTGGGTGGAGGTGTTCTGTCGTAGAGAAGTTAAGATATCAGTACCCATTTCATAATGTATAGGAAGCTAAAAGTGCGTAAGAAATACAGTTGCCAATGAGCCAAAATCCACAAACGAATGTTACAGAAGTTCAATGTACCATTTCGTGGCTGTACCGGTCAAAGTTCGCTAAAAGAGTCTTAAATGAACTGAATCATCCATAAGGGAGTTTGAAGAACACCACAGATGGAATGTCATGACATGGTTTTTCGGATCGTCTCCCTACTTCCCATCGAAATTTTGAATGTCCGATGGTAACTTTACCAGAATGGGAGGCCACGAGGGGTTATGTTGAATGGGGTCATTATCAACTTGGACAAATCAGGAAAGTCCAAAGTTGCTAGGAAAGGTAACCGATGATTAGGTTTCACATACTAGTAATATTGATATGGCATACAAGTACCAGTAGGACCGTAAGTAGACTTATAGACAGGTTGTTGTGACGAAGAACTACCTAAAGATCCACTCGCAGAGGGTTGATTTTTGGGATAAGGACCGTTAGGACCGCTGGGGCCTCCAGGAGGAGGACCACCAGACCCTTCGGGACCTCTAGGAGGAAAACCTCCAGAGCCTCTGGAACCACTAGGAGGAGGGCCACCAAACCCTCTAAGGCCATTAGGAGGGAAGCCACTAGGCCCCCCAGGACCACCAAGATCATTAGGACCATAAGAAGGAAAGCCACCAGGTCTTCCAGGACCATTAGGACCCCCATGGGGAGGACCTCCATAAGGCGGTCCTCCGACACCTCCCGCAGTATGTATAGGTATCCCCCCCATAGCTGGCATGTAGGACCAGTTAGGTTTCCCCCATGGCATGAAAGTATTACTAGGATATGGAATTCCAGCATAAGGCATTCTTATAGGGTTGGGTGCATAATTAATGTTTCCTATATGTACTTGATTTACTGTGTAACCATAACCCCAAGAGGTTTGATTGGTTAGTGTGGGTAGGAGGGATGTAAACTGTAGATTTCTCTATACTAGAGGTATGTCCTTAACTAGGTACAATTCCGGTGCCAGATAACATAGGTCGTGCCGAGGGTTTCCTCCCGGCACTAGAAGGTAATGATGAAACAGGAATTGAATGTTGAGCCCCAGGTGTGGAAGACCTGGGAGGATTGGGAATAGACATAATATGGGAGGTGGTGGGGTTGGTAGTTTGACCTGGGCTATGTGGAGTCACTGTGCGATCTAGAATCGGTTCAATGGGTCTCATAGAATCGGCAAGTGAACGATATCCCACAGGAACAGCTGCGGAACATGATGGTGGTGTGCCCAATATGTTATCTATTTTCTTTTCAATCTCCTGTGCATGGAGAATAGATGCCTGGTATTGTCTACATTCTTCTTCAGCCGGTGAAACTTCTTCAGAAAAGTTTAAATGGGTGCCAAATGAGGCAATGGCTTGTCCTATAGAGGTATCCCAAAATGGAGCATTGGGACCATAATCTGGACGGGTAGTATCATCAACATGACCTTCTGTGGGAGAATGGAATGAAGTATTACCCCGAGAAGGTTGTTGGACCAAGGGAGGCGAGTGTGAAGGATATGGTCCTCCACTTTCTACAACCACATTCTCTCCCACTTGGGAGGTGGTAGCAGCTCCTTGGTTGATAGCTTCCATTGGATTTTCTCCTAAAACAGGAATAAAATCAAGTGGCAAGCCCCGTACTCTTCTGGACTATCTTAACTCAGCCAGTTTGTACAGCTCCTATCTAACCTAAGGTCTCAAAAACTAGAAAACACACCAAAAATTTCCCTACTCAAGCTATAGGCCAAACAAGCAAACTTAAATGTCAGGTCTCCAACTAGGATTGTCAAGAAGGTGCCACTCGTGATATACCTCAAGGGTACATGCATAGTAATCTCCCTAAATGTTGTTTTCGGTGTATGGCTCCAAGCAAGATGACCAAAGGGCTTTTCTCAGATGGATAAGGTATCCTAGTGGGGTCTCCCGATATACGCAAGGTACGTGGCAGTTCAAATCGGTAGTAGTGTTGTCTAATACATAACCGTTCACAAGAGGCCTTCCGATATACAATCGAGTACGTGAAGTACCTTTCTATATACCTCAAGGGCACGTGAAAGGCCGTTCAATATACCGATGGTACATGGAAGAACCGCGTGAGTCCCAGGATTTAATGCGGACGAGTAACGACAGCTCCTATGCTTAACGACGCCCGAACACGTCTCTAACCTATCTCTCAAATTGCTATGTAAATTTTAACCTATAACTACCGTTAATTTTAAAGTGGATGGTTAGGTGACTGCATGGAATTTTGACAGAAAAAGTAAAACCAGGCAGTATGCATATGCAAATATTTCACTTTACTGTTCGTGGTATGCCTACCTATGGGAGGGAAAGAGAGTATTTTCTTTTGTTTTAAAACCAAAAATTTCCAAACAACTATCTTGAACAAATCAAAATCAAGGACAAGCAACACATTCCAAACTCATTTTTATTTTCTGAAAGTGATCAAAAGGGTAAGAGTCTCTTTTCCTAAAAGAAAAACAAGAAGCACACTACATGCATATGCACTCTATTTTTTTATTTTTCTTAAAACATAGATAGATCTAACTTAAAACTACAAATATTTTTTATTTTGATGAGATAGTACTAATGCAAAAGAGACAAAAGAACATAGAGAACCTGAAAGCTTCTGAGGCTAATCAGAGATTCAATGTCTTATGCTCAATAATGATAATGACCTAATCTCAATCAAAAAAAATTCTTTTTAACAAGCAAAAAGAAGTATTCTATGGAAACAAAAAATGAAATCAAGATGCTAATCAAATTTTTTTTCTTTCGGTCTTTATAACAGAAATGAAAAGAGAACTCACTAACACCTAAGCTTTCAAAAAAGAAGTCCTTTTACAATCACAACCAACAAGCATGGAGGGAAATGAATAATCAACAAGCCTAGTGTAGCTTTTGAATTATTCAATCAAACCAATCTTTTACCACAAAATTTCAAACCATGAGCATGCAGATTCTAACACACAAGCCTGACAGTGCAGGGCTGAAAGCAAACAAACTCAATTTTTTGCAAAAAATGAGAAAAAACTAGTCTTGGAACAAGGCCTACCTGGCACCGCGCTGGAGGGGTCTTGACAGAGCAGTTCTGGATGAGCACCACTTCTGGATAACAGGACTGGGGCAGTGGCACCGCGTATGGCTAACAGAGTTCATGCGGTGGCACTGCTTGTTTCCAATAGCGCATGAGCAGTTCCCTGAATAGATCCAAAACACAAAGTAGAACGAAAGATCAAGTTAGAAATTGATCAGATCAAGGAAAAAATTGATGGATTGACAGTAAAAAAGAGCATAAAAAATTCAAAATTATTCAGATCTGAATAGATCTAAAAATTTCAAACCAAAATTCACTGAGTCAGATGACAAATCTGACTGAAGAGAGTTGGAGATGGAGCCTGGATTCGGACAAGAGTTCAAGAACTGAGGAAGATCATATCAATTGAGATATGCACTGCTCTCCAGTATGGTCACCAGATTTGTAATCAGGAATATTGCACCTTCTGCGGACAGAAGTTTTTCCTCTGGTCTGAATGGTTCAGATCCAGAACAAATGAGTGAACAACAAAGGATGAAGACCTTCCCTGAATGTCGTAGACACTTGGAATGTTGCTTTGATAGTGAACCTGTGTACCTGCAAATAGATCAAACATGCAAACACATCAAAGTTACCAGAAAATCATCTACTTATCTATGTTAGTAACTAAGGAATCTAACAACATGTACATGTGAAATCAAAACAACAATAATGTGGGACGGAAATCAGCATTGCATTAAAGATGTATGGAGAAGCTTACAACTTTTGCCTTAGTGTCGACAAGCATATCCACGAGACAAACACTTCATCCCCATAAGCTCCAACTTTGCTCTCTATACTCTCCAATGACTTGGGCTAAGTGGTCCATCCAACATCATAACAATACCTTTATGGTTCTCCCCTTCAACTATGGACATGAGCTTGTATTTATAAGGCTCAATGGATAGGAATAGTTGAGAGAATTGTGGGTGAGGTGGCTCTAAGGTCCTACCATGGGGGATCTCGAGCTCAACTGACCCATAATGATAGGGATAAGGGAGGACATGAGGCTCATGATTTAGAAGCCTTGAGAAACTTATATTTTTCCCATTTTACCCAGGGTACCGCTTTTCTTCTCTTATCACAGAGCAGTTTAGACGAGAAACGCTTCTGGACCAAAGACCATATGCGGTGGCACCACTTCTCAAAAACAGGATACAGGTGGTGATGAGCAAGGTACCACTCATGGGGCACAACGAAAGCACAGTGCTAAGTTTTTTCAAGTAGAATTGACAAACAAAGTAAGTTTCCACTCTAAGTGCTGGGATTAAGGGCAAACATGGAAGTTAAGGGTCTCATCACATGGTGGTGACATGATTTAGGTATAGCAATAATTACCCCGTAAGTTAGGAAAATAAAACAAATAGACTATATTGGATAAAGGAGGATTAATTAATTCTAACACTTCTTCTCTCTATAATATTCCCTAAGCCAGTCAGTCGGTGTCATTATTTTATGCATGTAGGTTATCTCTGGTTTACCATTGAAATCAAATGTTTCTCTTTTATAAGGGTGCTTTTCTGGGAGGAATACCCTAGAGAAGTCGTACACTGGCTCTTGTAGGTATTTGGATCACCTAACTTTAATATAATGTCCACAAAATTTACATCCATGATAACCTTTTGTTACAAGACTCGTGATGATATGGTATACATAGCATGTTGTCAGTATGTAAGATCAAGATACTTGCAACGAATTAAATATGTTAAAAAAAATATTGCTTTTAATACAAACAAATCAAACAACATATTTACCTGAGCAAACTCCCAACCTTGGATAATCATGTGTGGCATACACACATATACCATACAATGTAAAACTCCTCTTTTATGGGATGGGTCTCGATACATCATAAACCTGTAACCCTTCCCATAATTCCTTAAACTCTTCAATCAATGGTCATTGGTAAGCATCCATATTCTTCACTTCTCTTCTACCAAGGACTATAAGAGCCAACATAAAATATAGGTGTTTTTCAGTTGGGAATATCGGTTGACGCCATCAATGGCTATGCTCAATCTAAGGTTGTGTACTTCATCCTTGAATTTATCAGGCCATGTATCCTCTATATGCTTCATGGGTATTGAATATGTTTGGATTCACAATACTCCTTCCTCACTTCAATGTGATGCATGCCATCCTTGCAACATAACTAAATATTTGCAACGAAAGAACCTTTGAATCATTGGGATTATAGGCATTTGCCTCAATATATTATGAGGAGGACCATGTGCTTTAGCCTTCTTATTCGATTCTGTGTACCTACCATGCCCACATTTTGGACATATCTCGTTGTCGACATATGCACCTCTATATAGAATACAATGATTAGGACACACATGATATGATATGTATTCAACACCCAACATTTTCAACATTTCATTTGCCTCCTTGCAGCTTGCAGGCAAGACATTATCATTCAAAAGTATCTTATCTTTGAATAGCATGTATTTAGTTGGAAATACAAATGTACAATGTTAGTTAACGTTCATAAAACCAACCATTTTCAATGATCATATTTGTGTAACAAGATTCCTCAAAAATAAGGCAGTTGATGGTCACTAACCTCAACATCGTTAAGAAATTTGTGTCAGACATGCCATACTTTGCTTTTAAGTTTTACAGTAACATTGTCATCCCCAACTGTGTAGACTTTGACCATCCATGTTCAAAGAGAGGTGTGGAATTTGTCATTTTAAGGATTTCGAAGAAGGATTCAGTGATACAAGAGTCATCTCCTAGCTCGTTGTCCTGGATTGTATGAAACAACATTGCATCCATGGCACTCCTTTGCCGTAATAACTCATCCATGCCAACTTCTAATTCATTGCCTCCATTTCCAACATGTGAAGTACTACTATAACTATAGGCATTCATAAATGGTGAGGATGGAGGTAGTGTAAATTGAATAGGTGGTTGATTCAACCATGTTTGGTATGCTTCCTCTCCAAGTTGCACTCTTTTTTTATCCTTCTCTTGATTTGACATTGTATTGGGGTGAAATGGAAGATAGTAGGCAGGTCACTCATCATCAGAATCATGATTTAAAAAAGTATTGAGCATTACATCGATGAAGTTAGTAAGGACAATACAATTTGTTTGATATATTACTATACAAAACAATTGTTTTGGAAGCACAAGAATCATTTCCAATACAAAATGAGAAGCTACAAACAATTTATAAAACAAATGTTCAGATTTAGCGATTAGTTAACATGAATTCCACATTAAATATAGAAATTAAAAATTGAGCAACACATTTTCAGATTCAATTTATAAATTAAATCAACAATTTATAAAACATAATTTCAAACTAAGCAATACATTAACATGTATCCCATTGTAAATTCACAAATACAATTAATCAATATTTCTTTGTCTTACGCTCCAACGGAACATCTAAGGGTAATCCCAATGTGAGACATCTCTGACGATCGGTTGGTGGTCTACGAAATTTGTAGTTTATTAACAATTTGTCACCAGGAGATAGACTATGCATTGCATGTACAACAACAAATCTTGGCGCTTTCCTTTTCATAAAGAACTCTTAGTCATTGAAATGTTCCTCAAATGAACAATTTGTAGAAAATAAAGAGCACCTAGAACTATTTATGAACCCTATAATACTCCCATGAGTGCGTGGATGACCATCTATAATAATAGGTTCTTCCTGTTTAAGTTTCCAGAAACATAACCATTCATGCATATACTATACTTGGAAATCCTGTGCTTGTATTTAACGATATTCAAGTAATCAGATCGATAATAGATAGGACCGAAAGGTGGAATAAGTGGTACTGATTGTTTGGGAGAAACAAGTACATTTAAATGGATAAACAACCCAAGATTTACAACATCATTATTAGACTTCGCAATCATAAAATGATTACCAAAAAAAAAGAGAATTCAGTCCCAACATTAGGCACGTGTAGAGAAGACGATCAAGCGCCATACAAAGAGAGGTTGTAAGAAGTTTGATATGTACTTTGCAAATTCACAAGAAGGGAGAAATCATTTCTACCCTTCAAGAATTGGACAGACATTGGTGTGTACTTGGATAGTTTTTCTCTCAACTCATGCAACTTTTTGGATCTTCTAGTAGAGTTGGGTTGGGTGACATTCAAATAACTTTGTATCACTAGAACTTTTAGTTAACTAAGCATAAGCAGAGGAGTTCATAAATTTAGCATGAGACATAGGGAAGAGCATAGGGAAGAGCATAGGGAAGAGTTCATGTGTTTCTTTTCTATATCACCTATTGGATTCTTTACTATAGTAGGGGGTATTATACCATAAACATTGGGTAATCTATCATTGGTGTAATGGGTGAGTGTGACACGCGAAGGGTTTTGCTTCAACCCTTGACATTTTTAACAACCACAAACTACTATGGTGTCATAAAAGAGTTATAGTTCACACCAAATTACCGTCGATGAACTCGGATTGCGACTTGAAGGAAACATGTTACAATTTGCGGTGTAAAGCGGATGTCCATTTCATCTACAAACTTCTTGTGGTGTCTTTCTTCTGATAAGAGCTTACAACTTTTTGGAACCGTTGGAATGTTTTGTGCATCTGAACTCGAACCTGGATCAAGATCCTGCAATAAAGAATAAATTGATATAATTTCATATTCGCATGGATATGTAACATAAATTCAAATAAATAGTCAAAATATAAATAAAAACTAAACTTACTAGGGATGGAAAGGGAGAACTCTTCGAACTTTGAAAATGATGGATTGAGATGGAATCTAAATAATTAACCATTTGAAACTACAATTTTGTATCCCTACATCTGAGCCAAATAAACAATCAAAACACGTCTCTACAATCCATTTTTTTAAGAACTATATTCCAATCTAGCTTTCAATATAGTTTAGAAACCATTATATTTGAACAAGGTGAGTTTAAGATATATATATATATATTGTAATTGCCATTGTTGAATAATAGAAGAAAACTTGAGATGAACATATAGTTTTAGGTGGAAACACAAAAACCCAACATTAATTTTTTTTGTGTTGCATCTATTTAAATATACACGCACCGGTGCCCTTCAACTTCATAAACGCATCGGTGCGCAAAAACTATAAACGCACCGTGAAAATAATCTCCACAAAGACTCCCTCAGGAGAAAATATACTCTGCATTTGGTAGCATATATTTATACATGCATTATACGTAGTTATTCCTACCGATGCATTCCATAAATACGAATGCACCAGTGCGTTACTTGTAGATGCACACTGATAAACGAGAATTTTAACCCTCTGCAAAACCTCCTGCAATAGAAAATATCTGCTACATTTGGTAGTGGATATTTATACATGCATTTTTACAACTATTTGCATTTTGGTGTGTTATTAAATAAAAATGCACCAATGCGCACAATAAGTATACACGCACCATCCTATTTTTTAAGCTACAAGATATCGGTGTGTATTACATAATGATGCACTGGTGCATTATAGATACGAGCGCACCGAAATGCCAAAATTTGAAAGAAAAAAAATACAAACTATTCAATCCCTAAAGTAAAAAATGGCGGTAATTTTAAGTTCGAAAAAGTAATTCAAAAGTGTGTTTAAAAGCAAAAAACCTAAACATTAATTCATCTTTTGCCGAAAATTTCAGGGCAAAAAACTTTCAAACAAGGACTTACGCAGGAGGTCTTTGGAGCAACTAGATTACTCTGAAGATTGAAATTTTTTAGGTATGTTGAATGAGACAGAACCCTGATGATCCAAATTTCAGGGGGAATATGGTCTAAATTCGGATGTATGACTCATAAAATCATTTAATGAGAGGCCACATGCTCTCAGTCATCATAAAAACATTAAACAGAGAGGTCACCCTCTCTCATCCATGGTAATTGACAACCCATGGTTTTGACCCATGGTATTGCCCCAAGGCACATTGTAGTAATGTTATAAAAAGGCTCTATGCCTTCTCGATAAAGCATTCAAGGATGTTTGACATACTCCACTTCTCTTATTCTATTGCATTATTGGGTTACTAGTTTTGAGTGTCTTTCTTAGTATGGTTTGAGAGGTGAGGCTCAAAGAACTCTCTTTGAGCCTCACCCCTCCATGTGGGATATTTACTCTATGTATGTTACTCTATGCTTCAAATGTTAACAATTTTGCAGCTTTAATCCCCTCCTCTCTTGACATCCAAACCTTTCGGGTCTCAACCCCCAAGATCTGGATCACCTACGTAGTAAAAATTTCATGTAAATAATATTGTAGATGTTATTATAAGTAGATTTAGAAAACAAAAAACTTCATGCGTACCTTCAATATATTGTAAATAAGTAGATTTAGAAAACAAAAAACTTCATGCGTAAATAATATTGTAGATGTTATTATAAGTAGATTTAGAAAACCAAAAACTTCATGCGTACCTTCAATGTTGTAACCCTTCTCTTCTTTGTGCTTCTTTTTATTTGTTGTGGCTACAAAATTTTATATTAGGGTTTAAATCCCTTTAATGTTTTACAAAATTACGATTTCACCTTTTAGGGAGTTTAGTTTTGTTGAATTTAAGAATATATATATAGAAATATTAGGGAAAGATGGGTTCATTATTTGGATCGAAACTGTAATGAGTCATCCCCTTTTTTTTTTGTTATTTCGAAAAAAACGAATGTGTTAAATTCAACGCGTTTTTTTTCCTAAACGCACTGGTGCATGCGTCGTAATGGCGCACCGCTGTTGAGATACGACACAAAACATTTTTTTGGTTTTTCATTTACGGTTGTCAGTAATTGGTGCATGTATAGAGAATACCATCAATAATGGAAGAATGGTGTACACATTGCAGTTATGTTGGTATAACGCATAGGTGTATGACCGAAAATTGATTCAAGGACGAAGTACACAACCAGTGCTGCTATGTTGTATAAACGCACAAGTGTGTTTATGTGTTTGAACACACCAATGCATCTCTATATGTATACGCATTAGTGCTCTTGAATTTATAAAAAAGCACCGTTTTTCAGAGTTATTTTATGTTTTTGAAGGTCTGTAATTTGTTTGGATAATAATTTGATAGCTTCTGCATATAATGGTCTAGGATGTTAATTGATAAAAATGCATGGTATGAGTTCAATGAACAAAAAATTCAGTCAACGTGGTGGAAGAACATCTAGGATTACGAAGAAGGCAAGTGGTTCTAAGTAATTTTTGTATTGAAATTAATTTATTTGAATTATCTGTAAATTTCACTAATAAGTATTTGTTAATGTGTAAAATGTAGAGCCAAAAAACGAGGAAGTTCAATAAGGTTCTTACCAATCTAACTCCAGAAGAGCATAAAAAGTTGATGGAAAGGTTGCAGAGGGATGAATCAGGTGAATAAAAAAGAAGTGAATATGAATTATTGCTTTAAATTTGAGTAGTAATGTAGTTATGATTATTCACTAATATGCTTCAAATAATTTAATACACATATGTTGAATGTTATGTAGGGACTAACATCAGCATAGGTCAATGTCATTATATGAAAAAAAATCATGAAAGATGCAAATGATGATCAATTGGTCCTTAACGCATCTAGAGTGGTGTTGGGAATTAATAAAAGGTGCTAAGAATTTTATAATACTATGAGGGATATAGCGGAAAGAACATACAGATGTACTTTTCACTTACAATACAAAAATCAATCAAATGATTCAAAATATCAGATCATATGTAAACTACAAGAGGCGTTCCCCTCACAATCATTAATGAGACCTATTAGACTGGTAATAGAAAAAACATACAACAACAAAAAAGAATCATTGAAAAGATAATATTCCTATACATGTTTATGTAGAAATTATTTGTTTTTATGACTACTACAAAGCATCATCCCTGTTAGGATTATTAATCCTCCCTTGTCCAATTTGGTCATATGTCTAAATCGGGAGTCATGTCTAAATCGGGAATCCATCCAGTCTATTTTTAGTCACTAGCACCATTGGGTCCACTTGGCCTAATTGGGGCACATGTTTTAGTTACTAAAGTGTGGAGAACACTAACTGAGGCCTATTTCCACTGATTGCACTTTATTGCATTAGTTTAGGATCCTCCTAGAACAATCCCTACAATTTAGGAGCCACTGGGAGTGCCAAAACCAACCAAGGTCAGTTCAGTTCAGTTGATGACTAGTCAAGCTAAGTTAGGAGTCAGTTACATTCAGTTCTAGTCCTCTACATTCAGTTAGCGCTAGGTTTACATGGCTGCACTCAGGAGGGGTGCATTTCTCACCTACCACAGTCAGTTAGCCTTAGTCAACACTGAATGTAACACTTGAGTTGTGTTTTAGAACTCCGATGAACTCTGGTTATGGTTTAGACAAGGTTAGTTAACTATTGAGTCCTCTGATAGTGATTTAGACAAGGTCTTAGTTACCTACATTCAAGTAGAGTCTAATCAATTCAAATTTCCTCATGTGGATTCGAATTGCATGTGACTATTAAAGCCATTGTACTTCATTGTAATTATTATCTAATTACCTTTTTTATTAATGAAAGCATTCATAGCTGCAAACCATTTTTGCACCGTTTCATTCTTCAATTGTTGAGTAAATTGTGTCATCTATCTTGTGAGTTGTGTGTTTATCCATAGATCTATGTGCTCAATTTAATATGGTATCAAATCCTCGGCGGACAAGACACCTCTCCTCCTCAGATCTCCAGTTGGATCATTTTTTTTTAGCAAAATTGCTCCTTCCAGTACTACACCAGAAGTCGAGAATTTACCACTTAATATCCCAAGTTAGGAAATTGTTGATCAATCTTGCTTGATCAACTATGCTGGATGTGAAGGAAATTCCAAAAGTGCATATTGTCAACCTTACTTTGTATCTTTGATTGTGTGACAGGTTGTTAGCTCTTCTTACAACATTCTCTACAAGCAGCCCTTTCTTCTAATTGCATTCACTATAGCAGCTCAGTCCTTCTTACTGCATTCAAAATGGTTCATCCAGTAGAGCCTCTCACTCCCTTCAACTATCACCAGTGGAAGGAATACATGGTGGTAATGCTCTGCACCAAACAGCTCTTCAGACTCATAGAAGAAATAGAGGCAGTGCCAGCTTTAGATAATGACAAATAAAAGTACTTGAACAAGCTTGATGAAGCCCATGGACACTTGTTCTCCTCAGTCTATAGAGATCTTCAATTCCACATCCAAGGATTGAAGAATCCCAAGGATATTTGGGACAATATTGCCTCCTTATTTGATAAGCAGGATGAGATGAGGATCCATCATCTAGAAAATGATTTGATCACTCTTAATCCATCCAACTTCGAATCATTGAATGAATTATTCACAAAGTTCAAGAACCTGATATATCAGTTGAAGCAATACAAAGTGGAGAAGGATGAAGATCAGATCATCCTTTCCATTCTCACAAAGCTCAATGCAGACTACTTAGTCTTTGTATCCACCTTCCAAATAATAAGGCTCACTACTCCAAATTGGAAGATGCCCACTCTTAATTCCTTCATCCAATATCTTATTTCTGAGAATGATAAATTGATCCAAATGGGGATCATTCGATCTTCCAAAGATATATCTCTGGTTGCAAGAGGAGATAAGTTAGTGAATGACAAAGGGAAGCAAAGAGATGAGTCTCCTATGAAGAAAGAGCAGTCAAAAGAGCCTTTAGGTTTGAAGAGAAGCAAGAAGAATGGCATAGGCAAGGTCCTCTGCTCTTACTGTGGACGGGGCTTTCATTCAAAAAGCTCCTGTATGAGAAGACAACTTGATGAAATGGCTCTTCTTTTGAAGAAACATAACATTTCTGTACCTACTAGTGCAAGGAAGGATGACTCTTAAGAAGAAGATGAAGAATACCAAAGGAAAGGCCATGCACTGAAGGCTTGTTGCACATCATCACATGTCTTCCTCATTGATTCTGGAGCTTCCAACCATATGGTTGCATCCAGAGAATCATTCTCTTCTTTTCAGTCCTTTGATGGTCCTAGTATTCAGATGGGAAATAACAGTAAAGTCAAAACAAAGGGAAGGGATCTGTCAAGCTTGAACATGGAAGGTTCAAAGATGTGCTATTTGTTCCCTCCCTAGCTTCAAACCTGTTATCTTTCTATCAAATGACCCATACTGGATCTCCAAAGAGAGTGATCTTTGGTCCTGTCTTAGTGTAGATCATAGATATCTCTACTGGGAGCATCATAGCAAAGGGTGCTACAAATCATGCTTCAAAAGCATATGAGTTCTTGCATTTCATGCCTCCTTTAGAACCAGTGCACTCTCAGCAGCTACTTGCAAGGGAAGGTAAAATCATTGCATCTACTTCTTTTACATCTTCTACTAGTATTGTAGATCCATCTTTATCAGTTTATGAGATTGAGATTCAGGGTGACTTGGATCTAGATTCAGTCCCTACTTCCAAACTGGAAGCTAGGAAGATGACTGGAAACTCACCTGACACTCAGAAAGGAAAGACCCTTGCGCTATGCCATGCAATCTTACCTTCTTTAGAGAGATGCAATAGACTTCATGTAAGATGCTATATGGTAAGGACTCAGTCTCACTACATTTAGAAGAATGGATATGATCATGCACCTCTTCATCCAGCAAGAGACAAAGGTTACATTCCTCCTTCCTTCCATCATCATTTTTGGAGAAGAAGGAGAATTCTACATGCCACGCCCCAAAATACCTGTGCACAGCACACCATGCATGTTGCTTCGCTACCTCACAGAGATGAAGATTGCAGCAACATATTTTCAATTTTTTTCAAACTTGAGACTTGATTCTACCTGCTTAGATAGAGGGGGGGCTTTTTTCCCATGTGGTTTTTGTCCCAGCTCCTTGTATTAAGCAGTTACTTTATTTGACTTGATGTAATGGGTGACCTATGGTCTTAGTTACCAGGGCCCACAGATTGTCAAAGTTAGCATTTAGGGGGGGTGTTAGGATTATTAATCCTCCCTTGTCCAATTTGGTCATATGTCTAAATCAGGAGATATGTCTAAATCAGGAGACATGTCTAAATCGGGAGTCCATCCAGTCTATTTTTAGTCACTAGCACCATTGGGTCCACTTGGTCTAATTGGGGCACATGTTTCAGTTACTAAAGTGTGGGGACCACTAATTGAGGCCTACTGCCACTGATTGCACTTGATTGCATCAGTTTAGGAGCCTCCTAGACCAATCCCTACAATTTAGGAGCCACTGGGAGTGCCGAAACCAACCAAGGTCGGTTTAGTTCAGTTGATGACTAGTCAAGCTAAGTTAGGAGTCAGTTACATTCAGTTATAGTCCTCTACATTCAGTTAGCACTAGGTTTACATGGCTGCACTCAGGAGGGGCGCATTTCTCACCTACCACAGTCAGTTAGCCTTAGTCAACACTGAATGTAACACTTAAGTTGTGTTTTAGAACTCCGATGAACTATGATTATGGTTTAGATAAGGTCAATTAACTATTGAGTCCTCCTATAGTGATTTAGACAAGTTCTTAGTTACCTACAGTCAAGTAGAGTCTAATCAATTCGAATTTCCTCATGTGGATTTGAATTGCATGTGGATATTAAAGCCATTGTACTTCATTGTAGTTATTATCTAATTACCTTTTTATTAATGAAAGCATTCACAGCTGCAAACCATTTTTGCATTGTTTCATTCTTCAATTGCTGAGTAAATTGTGTGATCTATCTTATGAGTTGTGTGTTTGTCTACAAATCTATGTGCTCAATTTAATAATCCCTTCAATAATTTTGGTTCTGTTATATTATTTATTTTTCATATCAACATAAAAATTGATTAATGCAACCATTTTACATTTCCACAAAGATTATGAAAATCCCAAAGGATGAACGAAGTGATATGGGAAATGTGCTCGTAGGGGTGTCAAAAGAGTGTACAAGGAGACGGTCAAGGAAATAGATATAATTGCATCGCAAGAGGATCCATCTCAATAGTGACGTGCTTCAAATATATGAAATCATTGTTTCTTTGGTTTATGTAAATCTCATTGATTAATTCATCATTAAATATTCATTTTCAATTGTTTTGTTAATGCATAAAAGAAAACAAAATGGAACCCAATCAACACACAAGAAGGGATGACAAGGAAGAAAGGGTTAATAGCGAATTTTGTGAGTATTTGTGATTTCCTTATAAAATTTAAGATTTTGTGGTTGTGATTTGTATATTTGATTTTGCTTTTGTTTTCACTACCAATCCTTGTATGTCTTCAAACATGTGTTAACTGTATAGAGAAGAACCATCAAATGAATTGATTGGCATTGGGTTAAGCAAGGGTTGTGAGTATATGTTGGCATATCAAAAATTAATCATGGATTTTGTAAGTATCTATATTTTTCTTACTTCTGTCATTTTATAATTAATACAAATACTCTATATTAAACCTATGGTTAATTAATGTGACGGGGCATAAAACTTGCAGGAAACAAATTATGGAGTGGGGCAAACATAAGACTTGTTGATGGAAGTCATGAGACATGGTTTTTAAGGAATGTGTATCATTCATGATTCACTTATTTCTATGCAGGTATGTCACTTCTCAATTTACATTCATGTATACTATCTATTTTATTTATCATTATTCTCGGCAATGTAGATACACTCAGTACACTTTTTTGTATGTTTGCAGATGGAATCTAAACTAAAAGAGGACAATAATCAAGCCAATCAACAAAACATTTATCAAAATAACCCAAGTGATGCAAGTGGCTCATGCACCGATAATAGTTCTAGCGAAGATTGATGATCCATATTTAATTTTGATGTTAATGCAAGTTGTTGTAACTTTCTATATATTTTGAAGTAAGTGTCTATGAAAATAAGACATTTCATTGAAAAACAATGGGTTACCAATAGGTGTAACAAGGACATACATGTTAACATTTTGATTATTGTTATCTGTATATTGTGTTATTTTCAATGACAAAGGCAATGTTATTGATGTATAATAAAAACAATTTTTTTATTCAATTGCATTCTTCAATGTTATTGCCAAATGTTACATGTGAAACGATAAATTGTTAATTAAATGTATGGATGATTAAATATTACAATTGATGTTTGCATCTATGATATTTCAACTTCAAATAAGTAATGTAATTAAAAATATATAAAATATATATATTTCACTACAATATCAGTAGTCATTGTTCAAATAATCATATGTGGTGCTTTTGATAACTAATGTTTCTCTAGTGCCTCTACCCAAACACTAATAAAACTCATAAACACAATCACTAAAATTGATATATTTGTCTGCAATGTTAGTAACCAATGTTTAAAAAATCATAATCGATGTGATTGGTAATAGAAGATGCACCGGTACATCTACCATAATTAGGAGCATTGGTGCACATACTATTATTAGGAGCATCGGGGTGTCTACCATAATTTGGAGCACCGGTGCAGTTATGTTAATTAAATGTATAATTGAATTTTAAAACAATTTTTTTTACTTGCCAGACAGTGTCACTGGTGCATTTATATTTGTTTTAAGCATTGGTGCGTATAATAGGTTTATACGCATTGATGTGTATAATTGGTTTATATGCATCAATACGCTCATATCAAGTGACCGTGTGGTAAAATCCACAATTTGTTTTTTACAGTGCACACCAATATGTGACTAATCGCACCAACGCGTTTATTGTGTTTAAAAGCACTGGTGCGTATAATCGATATGAGAGCACTGGTACATCGTTTAAATTATGAAAATTCCAGTGCTCCTTACCTTTGAATGCACCGGTGTGGATACAATATAATGTACACCTTGATGTGTTTTGTTAGAAAATGCACCAGTGCACTCGTTTTTAAAAAAATGTACCGATAAAAAAACATCCGCCCACCAATTTTTTCTTGTTATAATTTTTATCTGTTACGACCTACGTTAAATCATCTGCTACGATTGGTCGAGGTTGTAGTGAAGGATTTTTTTATTTTTTTTCCAATATCGTAACCCTTAAATCCTCCTTTATGACCTCCGTTATAGGGGATTCTCCTTGTAGTGTAGAGGGTTTCTACTGATTATTTGAAGGTTGACTTCACTAGTCATATCAAGGATCAAGTCTGCAATTGTTTTTTTAAGGGATGGCATCATCAGACTAGGGCTTCGATCATCTACAAAAAACCCTAACATTGGAATATGGGTTGCATTCAAACTTCAGAGGATTGATCTCTTGGTATGTGTGCCATAGAGGCTATTGTAAAGTTTTCTCATCTAAACTCAGTCATCTCATATTAAGGAAAATTATTCTTGCTAGGGTTTTATTCCTTTTAAAGGTTTCCCTAGGGTAAATTTTGTGTTTTCTTGTGGTTGATTGTTTCTTCTTTACTATTGAATATCTACTATTGGTTTATGATATTGAAAGTTTGCTAAACTTTTTGAAAAGATTGTTACTACTATCAAATCAAATCTGTTATTTAAAATTTAACATTATATTCGTTAGATTAGCCCAGACTTAGCCAGACTATATTTTGAGCTTTTTTATTATTTTTTTATTTCCAATTATTTTCCAAGTCTTACTTGAGTCATCGGGTCCTACTGAGTCTTTCCCGTGTCAACGAGACTCACTAAATCCCCAATTAGCTTATTTTTTGTTGAGTTTGAGTGTCAACAACTTTGTTGTATACAACTCAATTAACATGTTTTCAGTGTGTTGAATATCTACCCTATTTTCTATGCTCAAATACAAGTACTCTTAATCCCCATTTCATTGTAAAACCTACATCACCCACTCCACTAACATGTTTACGATGTACTAGAAATTACTTTCTCTACATTCAACTGCAAGTCTTTATTACTCTTAATCCTCATCTCCTGATGAAACCTATACAACCCACTCCATTAACATGTTTACGATGTTTTGATATTATTTGCATTAAGTGATTAATTTATGACCCATATCCCATGGGAATGAGACAAACCAATCTAATTTGTCAAGTGAATATCCAAAATGGAATGATGCAATACCTTCATGAAGGCTTACCTATATAGTCATTGTATGGCCACGAAGGTGAACAGGTATGTCTCTTGACTTTTAATTAATTACTAATTATATTTATTAATTGATATTTACTATATTATTTATTATTATTATTTAACATTAGTCTTTTATTTATGTTCATAGGGGCGAAGAAGTGGGATTGAAACTACATAAATGAATTGGCATAGCATCAATCATCACCTTTGTGGCTTGCACCTAGTAACCAAGACTTCCTGGGACATCACCCATCCCAAGACTCCTCTAGCTCAAACTTACTTAAGTGTGGAGTTTCCCCTTTAATCAAACTCACTTAGCTTACTACCCCATTTGCAAAACCTTAAAAAATATTATCCCTTACGAACTATTTAGTTAAAACTCCCTTAAATCTTTCACTATATATATATATATATATATATATATATATATATATATATCAATCATTTTTAAATTTATATATATAATATAATTAATTGCGTCAAATGCTTTAACCAATGGAGACGGGAGTCTCAAAGATTCCTTATCTGTGTGGTGAGTCAATTTTTTACACATCTCTACCCAATGAATCTATGCCACCACCAATGAATTTGTGCCACGTATTAAATTTCATCACACGAGTTCATGTAACATGCTATCTTTCATCACACGCTTTCAGGTAATATGTTATCAAAGCTTTGATTTCCTCCATGGTTTCGGTTAGCATGCTATCAAATTTTTTATTTCCTCCAACTCATCATTTTACCGCCTGATTCATGCTCTAGACCACGACTGTCAGGAACAGAAGAAATGAACTTCGCTCATTTGCATTAAAGGAGATCAGGTTCTCGAGCCTTTTGTGACAGATATTTGACAATGGATTTATTGTTAGTTTGAATTTTTATATGTTTAGTTTCAATTTGAGATTTTAATTGTGCAAGTTGTTCATAATTGTTGTTGTCAATAGAGTTTTCTCCAGCAATTAAAACTGGAACGACTCATTAACATGGAAAACAGATACACGCACCCTCAACATGGATTCATGTGGAATTTTTCATTCACAAGCTTGAAAGTTAGGGCATCGGAGGATCTACCTTCGTTCATGAGTTGGTTCTTTAAGGCTTGGGCCATCCCCATAGGGATGACATTATCCAACTTCCCACATTATGCATTAAGTATTATGCTTGTTTGTCATAGAATAGTGAATGACAATGTTTGACCCGTACTCAATCTCAATCATGGGTTTAGAGAACCTCAACGCTTAGTGTCCTTCCTCAACCATTGAAACAAACTCGACAAAAAGAGTATATTTCTTATCCTCGACAAGCAGATAGCTTCAATCAATTTCTAAACCTAAGGGTTTTTGGATAGAATCCCTAAGTAAATTTTTATCTTTATTTTTGTTGTGTATATGCAATGGTAATGCAAATATGGCTTACATAAAGGCTGTGTAGGCTCAACAAAAACAACAACAGGCCATAGGAGGGGATTTGTATGCCCTGCCAAGTTTAGCCTCAGGTTAAGGGTTCTATACACTCCAGTCCTTGCAATTCTCCCCCCCCCCTCCGCTTATCAGAACACCCACCAAGAAAGTTACCCTCTAAGGACTTCCTAGGGGTTATATGACATGGCCTCTGATGGAACATTACCACCAGGGTTATGTAGTTTGTCCCCCGCAGACTTAACATGCTTGTATGGTTCAATGCAGCAACAACAGGGTGTGCCTCATTACTTCCCTTAGCAACATCAACAACAAGGTATTATGACCGAATTATCCCTCAAGACTTATGACCCCAAGGTGAGTATGTATTATGCTGACCCCAGTCTCCACCATGTTGTCCATAACACTCGATTCTATGTAGAAACCATGATACCCTCTTGAGAATATTTATGCATAACAAGAAGGATATGGCTATGGTTATCCCCATGTCCATGCCCATGCCCATTCCCATGCCCCTTAGTTTCATGAGGACTCAAACGCTCGTTTCCAGCAGTAGAGGGTCGCTTGGGGTCATTGGTTGCTCCCCATGTTCCAGTGCATTCATCCTATGAAGGACACCCTAATTGGGAACCTATTTGAGAATACGTCAGGCACTTGCTCTCCTGTATAGAACTAGGAAATCCATCAATATCACAGGTCAGTTCCCAATTTTCCTTCCAAATTTATTTATTGTTTTTTTTTATGTTTTTCTCTACATTTTTTTATTATCAAAGCTGCATGTGGCAAGCCATATAAGGAAAAAAAATATTTTCCATATTGCCCAACCTATGAACCTATTAGGTACAGATCTTTGTAGGTAAATTTTTTTACTAAGTTCTTAATTAAATGTATTTAAATATGCCTTCCAAATTTGATCCCAAGAAAATGAGTTGTCGGGAATAAGATGTCATGCAACATTATTTAGAGCTCTTCCCAAGGGGTTGGGAAACATGATGCAAGAATATGTGATGAGGTTCGATGACACATAATACCATCATAAGTCTCAAAAAAATATAGCATTTATAAGGTTTGACAATCAAGACACTTACATTATCAATTCAGTCTACCCAAAAAAATGTCATGTTAATATGTGTCTCTAGTGTGCTTGCCAAACCTTTCACACATAATACTTGCACATTATTTTGACATACATGCTTATTTTATACAACCATTTCGTGGAAACTATAGTATCAATAAGGCTATAGCTAATTTGAAGATGGTTCCTATGACTAGGTCAACTCTTAAAACCTAAATAGTGGTTCCTCTGATAGTCACCAAACTCTTAAAACCTAAATAGTACACTTTTATTCTTTTACTCCTACAATACATTGCTCAGAAGGAGATTGGTGCATTTTACAATGTGCTCCATGAGATTCTGATTCAAAAATATATGTAGGTTCCATACATATAACAACAATTACTAACTTGCCTTAATCCTCAATG
This sequence comes from Pseudotsuga menziesii, assembly GCA_001517045.1. Taxonomy (NCBI): domain Eukaryota; kingdom Viridiplantae; phylum Streptophyta; class Pinopsida; order Pinales; family Pinaceae; genus Pseudotsuga; species Pseudotsuga menziesii. The sequence goes on from LPNX010650561.1 coordinate 337,573, forward strand.
CAATCTTATAAACTCAAATGATTTCTTAGAAATTTTATCCTTGCAATTCTTTATTTTAGCCATTAATTTATGGTCTGTTAATTTATATATTCCCTTTAATGATCTTAAAACAAAAATAAATTATTTTGCAGACATTTGACAGTGGGTTTATTGTTGGTTTGAATTGCTATATGTTTAGTTTCGATTTGAAATTTTAATTGTGCAAGTTGTTCATAATTATTGTTGCCAACAGAGTTTTCTCTAGCAATTAAAATTGGAACAACTCATTAACATGGAAAACAAATACACACATCCCTCTTCATGGATTCATGTGGAACAATTCTTGATTTTTATTTTTCCTCTTTATCATTGAACGTAAAAAATTGTTGGAATTCATAGAATTGATGTACAACATGATAGGTATTGGTGGTGATATGACATAATTTACTATCCGTTAAATGCTAATATAGCTAAAACTCGAGAAGTTGTAATAAAAACTGGCAAAGCCAAGCTATCAATAAAACCTTGACTGTAATTTATGGAGGGAAGATAAAAGAAACTTAAAACTAAGGTCATATATTTTGAAACTTGTCAATATTGTAAATCCTTTGCAAGGGATGTGTTAGCTAGAAGCCATAGGATTTAATGCTTGTCAATATTTGTAAGGATGCATAGCTCAAAGCCATAGGTTTTGATGCGTAAAAAAGAGACTTGTTCTTCTTGTAAGAGAGCCAATAAAACCAAAGTAAGCAAGCTAAATCTCATTAGAGAGAAAAAAAACTCATGTAAGGTCTTCGTTTACTAAATGAATAAATCCTTTGCAACAGATGTGTTAGCTGAAAGCCATAGGCTTTAATGCTTGTTAGTATTTCTAAGGATGCATAGCTCAAAGCCATAGAATTTGATGCTTGAAAAAGAGACTCGTTCTTCTTGTAAGAGAGGCAATAAAACAAAATTAAGCAGGCTAAATCTCCTTAGAGAGAAGCATAGCTCAAGCAAGGTCTTCGTTTACTAACTTACTCTTTTAAAGAATTAGTTTATTTACTATAGGATGAAGCACTCAAAAGACTTATTAAAGGATAACCATTTCTTTGCCTCAACTACATTAAGAGGAATACCAACTATCTGCTTATAGTAGAACAATGTTGCTACCACACTACTTACCATCAATGTAATTGGAATTCAGTCTCATAAAAACCCTTTCTCTCCAAAAATGAAGGATGGAGCTTGTGAACAAAACTTGCAGGCTTCATGAGGTTCTATATCCTTTCTCATCCTCCCACAATGTCGAGGATAAGAACAAAGGGCACAGGCTAAATGTAGAGGAAATGGTCGAAAAGCATAAAAAATAAAAGCCAAAAAATACATCAAACCCTAAATGGATGCACATTACTGACTAATGCATGACTAGCCGACCAACCGCCAAAATAGCAAGAAAATGTGTTAGTAGAATGAACGCGGACAAAAACTTGACAAATTTGGCTAACAGAATGAATGCAAACAAAAACTTGACGAATTTGGCATGAAGGCATGTGGCAACATTCCATTTGTCCAAGCGACGAGGAATCTTTTGAGACTTCATCTCCATTGTTTACACCTTTTTTACCTCCATCAACATCATGCTCATTTTACTGCTCACATAACTATAATAGTAAGGAAGCTTATACTGCATAGAAGTACCACACTCAACATAAGGAGACTGTAAATCCATGCCAAGTTTATTGGATTTTCTAAATCCAAACAAATACAACTTCAACTTTATACAAGTTTTGAGCAACTTAGGGTATCAATTGGCCTTGGCAAAAAAAAGTTCCACTTCAATAACATGTCTTGCAGCATCATTTAGGGCTCTTCCCAAGGGACTGGGTAACAAGATGCAAGAAGATGTGAGGAGGTTCACATGGTACATAATACCCTCATAAGTCTCAAAAAAAAAAATCTAGCATTTATAAGGTATGACAATCAAGACACTTCCATTATCAATGCAATCTACCCCAAAAAAATGTCATGTTAAACTGTGTCTCTAGTGTGCTTGCCAAACCTTTCACCCATAATAATTGCAACTTAGTTTGACATACATGCTTATTTTATACAACCATTTCATGGCAACTATAGTATCAACAAGGCTATAGATAATTTACCTAAATTAGATATAGATGGGTGTAATCCTATTTCTTACAATGAGAGCTAACTAAAGAGAGAGTAATACAAACCTTAGAGCATCCACATGGATGTTGACTTAAGACTTCATGTAAACTCTCTTAGGACAATTCATAGGACATTTATTTATCCATAATACTTGCAATTTAGTTTGACATACATGCTTATTTTATACAACCATTTCATGGCAACTATGGTATTAACAAGGCTATAGCTAATTTAACTAAATTAGATATGGATGGGTATAATCATATTTCTTACATTGAGAGCTAACTAAAGAGAGAGTAATACAAACATTAGAAACTCCACATGGATGTTGACTCAATATTTCATGTGAACTCTCTTAGGACAATTCCTATGACAATGGATTTATTGTTGGTTTGAATTGATATGTGTTTAGTGTCAATGTGAGAGTTTAATTGTGCAAGTTGTTCATAATTGTTGTTGCCAACAAAGTTTTCTCCAAAAAATTGAAACTGGAACAACTCATTAACATAGAAAACAGATACACGCATCCATCTGCATGTATTCATGTGGAACAATTCGCATCTTTTATTTTTCCTCTTTGGATGTATTACAAACTGTTCCACACGAATGCTACTGAATATTTCATGTGAACTCTCTTAGAAAAATTCCTCTGACAATGGATTTACTGTTGGTTTGAATTGTTATGTGTTTAGTTTCAATTTGAAAGTTTCAATGTGCAAGGTGTTCATAATTATTGTTGCCAACATAGTTTTCTCCAACATTTAAAACTAGAAAATCTCATTAACATAGCAAACAGATACACACATCCATATACATGGATTCATGTGGAACAATTCTCATTTTTTATTTTTCCTCTTTGAATTTATTACAAACTATTCCACATCAATGCTTTCACTTGTGTTCAGGGGTTTCTAAAGGCATTTCAATTTGAGTGAAGCTCCTTGCTCTCCAATTGAAGTCTTATGCTAAGAGGACATAAAAGGAAACTAAGAATCACTTCAAGAAAACCCTAAATGTTGACTTAAGACTTCATGCAAGCTCTCTTAGGACAATTTCTAGAACAATGGATTTATTGTTGGTTTGAATTGCTATACGGTTAGTGTCAATTTGAGAATTTCATTGTTTGTCCACCTGATCAAAATCACAGGTGTTCTTTCACTCAGTTGTACTATTTTAAACAATAGTTGTGCTAGAAAAAAATTCAATTATGCTTTCAGTGCATTTGAATTCATAAAATTTCTACAATGGGAAATTTATTCCTTGGAATTTTTTATTTTAGTCGTTGATTTGTGGTCCACAGATGTAATTTAAACAATCTAGATGTGTGTGTTTTTTTACATATACAAATCATTGAACTCTTCTATAAAAAACTAAACATTGTTAACTTCTTGCATATAGAAGCTATATAAACTTTGAAAGCAAGCCTTATCTTTCCTAAGCATAACTTCGATGCAATGGGTTAGTTTGCCTATATATTATAGATATCAAGATATACATTGATTGTTGGGTTTCAATGCCACAACGAACAAAAGAATTTTATGGAAGAATGTCTTCATTTTCTTCACCATAACTTTAATGCAAGGGGTCAGCTTGCAAAAAAAAGACTTTTTTCAAGGCATAGTAAATTACATCTTTTGTTGAACTACATTGTACATCATAATGCAATAATATATTTGCATATATGATTTGTAGTTTTTTCCTGCTATGTATAAACTTTCCTTATACTTGTGGAATTGAAATCCATCAATCATTGTCTATATTTGTATCTAATATATATATATACACGTCTTTCTTGTGTTTCCTTTCTTTCCATTGATGTACTTTACTAGGATGATTCCATATAATATAATGCAAAAAAAAATTAATATACTATAGTTTACTGTCAATGTTTGGCCATTCAAAGACATGTTGAACATTCTACATATATATTATAGATATAAAGATATATAGTGGTTGCTTGATTTCAATGCCACGACCAGAAAGGAAAGTTTATAAAAGAAAGTCTTAACTTTCTTGATCATGACTTTGATTCAAGGGTTTATATGCAAAACAAAAAATCTTTTTGCAAGGCATACTAACTTGAATCTTTTGTTGAACTAATTGCAAAGCGCTATGAAAAAAAAATGTAAGATCTATGGTGATTTCTTGGTATGTATCTACTTTCCTTTTTGGTTGTGGCATTGAAATCAACCAACTATTATATATCTTCATATCTATAATATATATAGACATTTCTTTATTATCACACCTTTTACAGTTAGAAGTTTTTATGAAGTTATTTTTACCAAATAAAATTGTCAATCTATCATGCACGTCGAGCGCTGAGGGTTGCACGCACGATCTCGGTTTGATCACCTGCGGGCCTGTCAGTGACAGAATTGGATGTAGACCTTTGCAGCATTGCCTCCCTTCATCAGCATGGGCCCTAGAGGGGGACTTGGGGCTTCCTCTTCCCTTCCATCTTAGATGGAGGCTTTCAAGAAACTGATCGAGAGCTATGGCAAGCGAAAATTGAATGAATCACAACATAGATTTGTCAAAAAATTAGATAGTATTCCCTCTGTTGCCCTCCCAGCAGAAGAAACATGTCGATCGGCCCTGAAACTAGAAGAGCGACGTCTCATTGGGAATTTCACAGGACTCTAGCCCTCTCCCAAGGCTGTAGAAGCATGGGTGCAGAGGAACTGGAGATCGTTAGTAAAGGAAGGCCTCAGAAGCTACTCTGTAGGTAAGGGATTCTTTGTGTTCATGTTCGAAGAAGGAGAAGACAGAAGTCTCATATTCAGGAACAGGCCATACTTCATGGGCCCTTAAGGATTATATTTAAACAAATGGACCCCAGATTTCGATCCAATGCAAGATGTGTCGTCAACAATCTCGGTATGGGTGCGACTTCCCCACTTACCCTTGCACTGCTGAAATCCGAAGTCACTGGAAACCATTGGCAACACCCTTGGAAAATACATAGATTGAGCAGAGAGAAATGACCAGTACTCCTGTGCAAGAATTTGTGTCGAGGTAGATATGGAAATAGGGTTACCAGAAGCAATAAATCTAACAGTCGGAGACTGGTCACATATCCAGGAACTGGACTACGAACAACTCCCCTTCAAATGCAGGTTTTTTCATAGTCATAGGAATTTCACAAGATAATATAGGAAAAAGGTTGAGGAAGAGGTGTCCAAAGAACAATGGACTCAGGTTCAGAAAACAGCCTCAGCAAAGACACATAACAGGAAAAAAGGGAAAGAGATGTCATCTAGGCCATAAGTGACAGTACAAAGACAGGAACAAGAGATAGGAAATAAAGATTATGCAAGGACTGTAGTTGTGGAAAATCCTTTTGCAATACTTAGTGCAGTAGAAGAAAATCCAAAATTAGCAACCGAGGAGATAGAGCAGCAAACCCCCCCTCCAGCAGTTGAGAAGGAAACGATAGAAGTACCTCACCTTGGATCCTCATCAGGGATCTACTCTTCACCAACCTATGTAGAGGTAACAAGGAAAAAACCTCCAAAATATTTAGGGTCATCAAAATATGAGTCTTTTGAGAGGCCCTCAAAAAAAGCAGGGAGAAAATCTCGCAAGAAAGCCAGAGAGGAAGAAGCAGAGAGGCAAAAAATGCAGGGCATCCAATCCACTATTGAAATGTCCATTAGTAGAAATAATAGAACAAGACCTCCTAAGGGAGGTTCATCCCATCCCAATCTCACTAAATAATGCGGCTAGTCTCTTGGTATTACAGAGGACTGGGGAATCCGTTGAAAGCTGAAGTAATCAAAGATCTATTGAAAATAGAAACCCCCGAGATTATCATGCTCCAAGAGACTAAGATTAAAGAGGAAACCCTTCTTCAGATCAACAACCTAAAGTGGAATAAAAATACAAGGCAGGATATTAGCGCCAAGGGCTCCTCTGGGGACCTAGAAACCTTGTGGTCGGAAGAGGAGTTTCATTTAGAAAGCTCATATGAAACCCAACACTGGATCTTCACCGAGCTCTGGCATTTTTCAAGTAAGCTCTCATTTTCGCTCTTTAATATTTATGTTCCTGTTCTTCAGTCAGAAAAGAAAGATTGCTGGTTAACTCTAGCAGATTTCATAGAAATATATTCCCCCCTGGAATATAATTGTTTTCGGAGATCTAAATCTGGTCTTTGATCCAAAAGAAAAGAGGGGAGGAAACAACGCCAAGGATCAAATGTTACCCTTGGTAGAGGATCTTATGCAGCAATGGGATCTTTTGGATATCAAGCCAAAAACAGGCATGTTTACCTGGACAAACAACAGAGTAGGGGTAGATCATATTGCATCCCGTCTAGATCGGTTCCTAGTTCAGAGTGCACTGTTGGGAACATGGGTGATATCCTCCAAAACTCTCCCCAAAATGACTTCAGATAATAAACCCATCCTGCTTCAACTGTAAGAGGAAGAGAATATGGGACCCATACCCTTTCGATTCAATCCACTCTGGATTGAAAAAGAAGGTTTCATGGAGAATGTCATCTCAGCTTGGTCCACTTCAGTGATCGAGTCTCCCCTTTTTTTGTGGGAGTGGAAGTTGAAGGCCACGAAGATAGATTTCAAATCTTGGGTCAAAAATACCATCAACACCCCATTCAGTCATAGAAAGGAGACTATTCAGCTCTTAGAGAATCTACAATTAGATCTTGAGAGTAAGGAAATTACTCATTCAGAACTAGAAAAAGAGCAGGCAGCCCAAGCTAAGTCTTATCTCTCTTTTCGGCAAGAAGAAGAGTTTTTTAGGCTAAATTCTCGAAGTTTGTGGTTAAAGGAAAGAGACCGTAATACCTCTTACTTCCATAAACAATGTAGAGCTAGATTATCCAAAAACCACATTTCTAAAATAATCTCTTCAGATTGGAATCTTCATAAAGTCCATGAGCAAATTAAGTTAGTAGCTAAAGGTCATTATCAGAACATGTATAAAGAAATGGGAGGTGGCACCGAGGAAGTCACCTTTAATTTCCTTTCCCACATCCCTCTTCTAGTCACCAGGGAAGACAATACAATGCTCTAAAGCAAATTTCTGAGGAAGAAATCTGCAGTGTAATTTGGTTCATGGAACCGGACAAGGCCCCTGGGCCGGATGGCTTCTCAATCCATTTTTATAGGCAGTGTTGGGAAATCATCAAGACTAACTTTCTGAGAATGGTAAAGGATTTTCAATAGAGAGCCAAAGTGGGAGGCAGCACAAACTCCACTTTCCTTGCTTCGATACCCAAAGAAGTGAATCTGGGCTCCTTTAAAAGATTCAGGCCAATCTCCCTATGCGACACCTCCTACAAATTCTGTCCAAATTGTTGGCAAACCGAACTCCTTCTTGGGAAACTCATCTCTTCCAACCACGGAGGATTTTTCAAAGGGAGACACATCATTGACAACGTGATGCAAGTGCAAGAATCCATCCACTCCAGTTACTATCAGAAGGAGCAAGGAATGATAATAAAGCTAGACATGGAAAATGCATTTGACCGGGTACAACACTCTTTTATTTATAAAGTCCTACTCTCCTTTGGGTTTAGCACAAATTTTGTTGATCTGATCAAATATTGCACAGATAAGCCATGGATAGCTCCACTTGTAAATGGCAAACTGACCAGTTATTTTCAAGCATCGAGGGGAATAAGGCAAGGTTGTCCCCTCTCACATTTTCTCTATATTCTGATGGCTGATTCGTTGAGAAGAAAGCTAACAGCAGCAAAGATCCTTGGGACAACTCCAGGTATAAGGATAGTGAAAGATATTGAACCTATAAATCACTCTCTTTTTTCATATGATTCACTACTGTTGGGGGGAGCCTCCATCAAGATAGCCAAGGTCTAAAATGGGATTCTCCAAGATTTCTGCAGCATTACAGGAGCCCTCATCAACAAAAGGAAGAGCGTTGTGTATGGATGGAATACATAGCAGAAAGATATCCAAATAATAGCACAATATTTGGGTTTTACTGGATTTACAAAGTGGGAAAAAATCAAGTATCTAGGATTCCCCTTAACACTGGGCACTAACAATTCTTCATTGTGGGATAAAGTGTTGAGCAAATTGAAAGCCAAAATCAAAGCTTGGGTGGACAATGGCTAACCAAAGCTGGTAAAATCTTGTTAGTAAAATTGGTTCTCTCTTCTTTTCCAACATACCAAGCCTCTTTCCTCTTAACTCCTAATATAATACTGAAGAAAAAGTATATGAAAGGTGATTCACTGCGTAACCTCCAGGCAGACAAAGCTTCCAAAGGAACCAGCACGTCAAATCTGTGCAGGAGGGGGCTCGACCTCTTCCAAAAGAATATTTACCGTATCCCTGGAAATGGGAAGAGAACTCTGCTGTGGCAGGACAATATTATGTGACAGGCTGCTCTCGACAACATGGAGGAGATTAAGGGGGTCTGTGATTGGCTGAAAATGTATGGATACACCACATTGGATTCATTATCGCAGTGGGATCATGCTAGGAGATGGCAAGCATGGATCATTCCACATTTACCACCGCAACTAGAAAATAAAAAATTCCTCCTTCTCTTAGCGCTCACGGATCTGGCGTCGGTCCACCTACAGATGAAGGATCACTACGGTTGGGGGAAGTTGGTTTGTTACATGGCAACGCAGGAGTATGCAACATAGCTCATTCACCATCCGACGTCTCTCCTAGCCAAATTTTGGAAGTAAGTCTGGGATTATTTCAGTATTCCCAAGATTTTAAAAAATATATATATATGGGTTATAATGCATAAAAAGGTTTTAACAGGTGAAAATATGACAAAACATGGCATAATCAGCCATCGCAAATGTCCCATGTGTTGCAGTGAATCGGAAACCAATGATCACTTGTTTGTGGATTGCATCTACGCCTAGGAAGTTTGGTCTCTCACACTCTTCGGTCTCAATGTCCCTTCCCTGATGAAAATCTCACTGGTAACGCTATTTTCCAATTGGTAAATGAGATATCCTCATTTAATAAAAGGAAAGTCTGCGTGGAGTAAAATTTGGGTAGCAATCCCCAAATATATGTGCTGGAATATATGGCTGGCTAGAAATAATCAAATCTTTAATAACACCCAGCATCTTCCTCTTAAGGTGGCTGCCAAAACCAAAGTACTCCTTAATGAAATAGTGAGCATACAAACTTTTAAGAAGGGATACTCACTTCTCCCAGAAGAAAAAAATGGATATGAATTTACACTTTTAGAGATAGAAAAAAGGAAGTTGATCAGCCCAATACAAACCCAAGGTGGCGGATTAGAGATAAGGAAGCAGACTTTCAAGATTGGTGGAGGTCTCAAGCCAAATCTACAATCTTCTTTGACGATGCCTCCAAAGGAAATCCAGGGAGGGCAGGAGCTGGCAGAGTGATATACTCCATGGATGGTACTAGAGTAGAAAGTTTTAGTTGGGGGCTTGGACAGAAAACCAACAATCATGCAGAAATTTTGGGGCTTCTAAAAGCTTGTCAAATAGCTTGAAGGATAGGGATTAAAGAAATTCAAGTTTTTGGGAATTCAGAAATGTTGATAAAGGTTTTAAACACAGATGCTCTCTTCAACAACCCAGTGCTCAACAAGACTTTGCATAGGTTGAAGTTGGTGCTTCAAGAATTCTCTTCGTATCTCTTGTTTCATATTTTAAGGGGTTTGAACAAAGAAGCAGATATAAAGGAAAATTTGGGTTGTCTATTGTCACAAGGAGCATTGAAAAAGAATAAGGATGAACCTTATTGGGCACCATTCCCGTAGTTTCGAGACATTTAGATAACAGTTGATTTTGAAGTCTTTAAGGAGACTGGTGTATGTTTGAATTGAAGGTTGCTTTGGCTATGGCCCAACCAGTATTTTCTTTATAAAATTTAATCATTTTAGTTATTAAAAAATTGTCAATCTATCATTTAATTTGGACCTTCCTTATATGGTGATGATAGAAGTTTCAGTTAGTGTATTAAACACTTGTAAATTTGAGAGAGAGATAAAATGGGTTTTATCCCCACCTTGTTATTACATCCTTCATCTTGTTTATCCATCCTTGATTTATGGTGTTTAGGATTTGTCTTATGTTGACCCTTACTTGTTGGTCATATGTGCTAACACCCATATTAAACATGTAACCCTACCCCTTTGTCTTGACCCTGCCATTTGCACATTTTTTTATCGTATCACAATGTGTTTTTTTAGGATCATTTACCTTCACGATTTATCCAAAAAAAGGTGGAAAATTATGGAATATGCTTTGGTACATATATCCACATTTTTCTTTTATTGTTAAAAATCTCATCGATTATACATGTACATTATCGATGGGATTGAATTTATCTTTATCCCTTTTAATTTTTTAACTTTCTACATCATGCTTTGTTATGAATGTTGTTGTTGAACAAAATTCAAGTATACCTACATTTTGCATAAAAAATACCGATCGCAGTTATCTTTTGATGTTTAGGTGTTTATTTCCCTTTGCAATAATCAAATGTGTATAATAATTCATAACTAGAAATGCTTTCTCTCATGTGCCTGTATAAAAAATGTGTACTGCTTATTGTTCCTATCTTAAAATGTTTCCTTTCCTTTGCAATAATGAAATGTGTATTATGGTTCATGGCTATAAATTATTTGTCTTAGGTCCTTGTATAAATTTTATAATCATGTCTTCTATATTATCTCTTTACCTCAGTATGTCTTTTGCAATGAAAAAAAGGTATTGTTTAGACATGTTATTTTTCATTTAAAGATATCTCAACACTTGGAAAATAGGTTTGTTTGCTTTTTATCAATGCAAATCCTTTTTTATGGTGTTTGCCAAAACAAAAATTCCACATCATCAATTTGACACTTCGTACGATCAATATTACTATTACAGCTGATTTTACCACACATGGTTGATCACATATTCATGGCCTTCCCTGTCTCTCTACAGACTCTTTAGACCCCATGGACCAATATTGTACTTTGATGTTTCCAAGTTCATCCCTTAAAACACATGTTTATTGCTGTACGTGAATTTTAATCCCATATTCGTATATATACGTGGATGTTGACCTCAAACCCACATACATCGGGATGTGTGCATAAGTCCAAATATTTTTGGAGTTTTCCTTGATGTGTGTCCGAACCACTTGACTCTTGGCCTTCCATATGCCTTGAGATCGCTCGGATTTGAACCTCCATTACCCCTTTGGAATGCCATATAAGGAACCCCTTGGATACATTGAAGAGGAGGAATTGAAGAGCAAGGAAACTATAGTCCATTGTTGTCGTAGCTTGCTTATACTTGAGTCTGCATCCCTTTGTCCCTTTGGAGCACTTTCTGTTATTCCAAAGCTTTCCTTTGCTTGTGAGCTTGCTATTGACAGATGGAGGATTGAGGTGGTGGAGGCCCAGGTGGAGGACTCAGTTTCTCCGGTTCACAGACGTGCCGACAGAGGTTGTCACTTATGTAATCTCTGATTTGATTAATAGAAATATCTTTTCTTGTCCATTTAATGTGCAATTGAATGAATATTAAATCCATGGATATGTTTAATTGTTTATACATTGATGAATATATATGCTAGAGTAGATCTAACACCATATTATATAGCATGCTTGTCTTGTTTACTGTTGTTGAGAGTGAATTGCTAAAGCAAGCGGGATTGGAAAAAGCTCAACGGGGATCTACTTCAACCATCTGGAATAAGGTACGACCCATGATCCCTTAGTGTTAGATATTTGGTTTCTCTTGCATATGGGAAATGATTTATTTCTACGGTTTATCTGTCTGTTGTGGTACACCCCAAGCCATAGGAAGTTTCTTTCCGTAACAGAATTGGCGACCATACTGGGGAGGTTCCTAGTTGTTTCTTTTTGGGGATTTTTCGGTATTCAATGCACTTGAATTGCTTTGATTTCTCTATTTCTGTGTTGGGTCTGGGGGCATGTTTTCCTAGTAGGGTCCTGAAGGAGTAAATTTTGTCTCAACTTGTCTGTTTACCTTATTTTTCTCTCTTTTTCCTCCTGTACACGGGTTTAGCTTTCACAGATGCAAATGCACGCAGGTTTTCCTCGAACAGTCGCGTATGTACGCAGGTTTACTCAGAACAGTTGTGTATACCTTGATTTTTTGTTTTATTGGGAAGATTAAGTGTTGCTGGGTGATTTTGGATGATTGCTGAGTCTTCTTGGATGCTTTTGGAGTCTATGTAAACTCTCTGTTTATGACCAGAGACTGTTTTTAATTTGATTTTTATAAATGTTCTTGTCATTCATTTTCTACTTTTTTGTTTTGAGATTAGTGCATTAGGTCTCTTTTACCTTGGTGCTTTGCTTGGCTGTTGTTTGTGAGTGGTTGCGGAGTCTGAGGGTTGTAGAGTCATCTTTTTTGCTTTTATATCTCATTTATTTCAAAAATACAAAAATATTTTGCTTTTTGCATAGTTATGCATTGCTTTCATTTTGCATTAGCATGGTACTTGCATTAGGTTTGCTTGGTGAATCTTAGTCAGATTTTTATAAAGGAATGACTGCATTTACATTTGAACAAAAAATTTTGCACTTCATGTAGTAGCATACCCTATTTTTCATTCTACACAGTGCATTTGCATTAATTGTTAGGTGTGCATTTTGCGTCATGTTGTGTCATAACACCATAAGTTGCACGACCATTACCCTTTGAGTGTAACAGCCAACTAAAATCAACGCTTAATAAAATGAATTACACTCTTTTCTTTTCTAGGGTGCATCAACAAGATTAGGTTTTAGGGTCTTGGAATAGTTCAATGTAAGTTAATTCTCCAAGACCACTAAACAAAACAATTAGGTGTTTGTCCAAGTGAGAGTGTGAAACCCTTGGTATAATTAGTGTTTCTCAAGAAGCTCCTCTTACATGGGAGTTAAGAACGAGGCAATGCACGCGATTGTGATTGGGATGACCCCTGGTTACTTTCTCTGAGCACCGAAGATATTTCCAGGATTGTATTCGTATATGGGGGCCTTTGAGGTATTAGCTGGTGCACCCCTGGGGTACTAGTTGTGCTTTCAGGCTTCAGGATTTGCTACCCTACCCATACAGTCAATCCCGCTCGTGACTGTCTGCCTGATCATTGGTTATATTGAGGTGAACTTAGTTGCCTTACCTAGGTTATGAAGGGGGTATTTGCAGAGGTTATTCTGCAGGTGTCCTGGCTAGGTAGGGGTCGAATGGCACAGTCGTTATATGCGTTGAAGCCAAGGGCCACTATAATTGGTTATGAACCTCTGCTTGTTGTGTATGGGAGTCTCAAGCCTCTCTTAGGCGAGACATACATGCTTCATTCGGGAGCTCACTATTCCTACCCTTGGTTTGCTTGTTGTTTGGATTTATATTTTCTTAGGTGTATGCTCTGTGCACGCTAGTCTACTTAGGGTTGGGTAGATAGATCGAGTCTTTTCTTTTTGTTGAGTCATTGTGGATCCAAGTGTGGCACTCCATCGCTCTCATCGTTTAGCAAGTCTTCTGCCTTCTACTTCTCCTTCTGCCTTGGGAGAGAGAGATAGACTGTCCGGGAGGACTAGTCATCACATTGATTTGCATAGAGATCTTGCCATGAGTCGTCATGAGCCTGAGATACTGAAGCTTCCACCTTCCCCGCCTCCGGCGGCGGAAGTTGATCCTTCAAGCACATATGGAACTCCGCTTAAGTCTAGTCCTGATGGGACTGGACCGTCATAAGATGATTTATCACAGTATCCTGATTAGATTAGCTTTGACCCTCAATATTGGTTATACTGTACGGGTGAAGAGACTCGCCATGAACCCACCAGCACTGGCCACATTAGATATGGCATGTATGATGTTCCCGAACCCGGTCTGGCACCTCACGTCAAGCCGGTTGGTGACCCTGGTACTATGCCTAGGGGCACTTCCATTCCTTTCCATGCGGAGAGGTTTGGTCATAGTAGTCACATTGCGCCATCCACTCCTGCGGTGGTAATTCCTTCACAAACACAGCCCAAACCTAGCACTAGTGTTCCTCCTCGGTGAACTCAGTCGAGCCATGTGAATATTGGGGGTACAAGTTACATTCCTTCACATATTCCATCGTCTTCTCAACCTGTTCCTTCAAATGCTTTTTTGACGCATCCTCTTCCTAACTCTACTGGTCCTTCGGGCCAGAGTTCGACTTCAAGCCATGTTCGTCCCGCGACTGCTAACACTGTAGTATCACAAAGCCAAGTGCCTCATCTTGTGTCAGTAGGTCGTGTACCTATTTCTGGATCATCTCATGGAATACCTCATGGATCATCTCATGGTCCATCTCATGGAGCTCCCCATATACCTAACTATGGACCATCTCATGGGACACCTTATGGAGCTTCCCGTGGACATTCTTATGGACTGTAGTATGGACAAAACTATCAATCGTATGGGTACGGGTATCAACAACCTGCTTACTCTTCTAATTATGGATTTGTAGCACCTCATAATCAAGGTACTCCACATCACAATGCTTCCATGCATCCATTCATGGGTCAAATGGGAGGAGGTTATTATCCCACTGGCCAAGGCCATGGTGTGTATAGAAATCAACCTTATATGAATCAGTCCTACCAAGGAGTGTGGCATCGACCGACTCAACCTAGGCTCCCTTTCCTTACGACATTGAACCTACCTTATTTGTCGATATTGATGAATGATCCTATGTCTCATAATCCGGCATGGCCGGAAGTCCCTACCAAGCTTCCTTCGGACATTCCCAAGTTCAAAGGTAAGGCTGGTGAAGATCCTAGTGAGCATGTCACAACCTTCCACCTTTGGTGCTCTTCTAATTCCTTACATGATGATTCCATCTGTTTGAGGCTATTTCAATGCACCCTCACAGGTCTTGTGGAGAAATGGTATATAGAGTTACCAGGGGGGTTTATACTACGTTTGATGACCTTTCCATGACTTTTCGTAATCATTTCCAGCTACCCATACATTACGACGTTAGTACCAAACTCTTGTCGACCTTCCGGCAAGACAAAGCCATGCATATTTCAGATCATATTCAAGAGTGGCATAGACGAAAAGGATTAATTAAAGCCTTTATACCACCAGAGTTTCTTCTAGAGTGGTTCCTCAAGTCATTGTTACCTTACATCGCGAAGGATGTTTCGACATTCGGAGTTCAAAATGAGGACTAAGATATTTTAAGGCTCAAGAGTTGGATTTGATCCATGCTTAATCTGGACTCTTGTATGAAATTATCCCTAATGTTCCAAGATCCAATTTCGACCCCAAGATCAAACCTGGGCCACATGCCGATGGTATTGTTGGCTCCACAAGTACCAAACCTGTAGACTCGATTACAAAACAAGTGAGTCAGTTATCGATTAACCAACCTGCATCGGGACAAGCTATGGATTTGTCTCAACCTACCCAATCAGTGAATGTACTCTCCGTGCAAACATCGAACCCGAAAGGCAACCATCAGCTTGGAAGGAATAAAAAGAAAGGAAAAAATAATCGTAAGGGTGGGAATAAAAATGAAAATGGTAATAATAATGACAAGAACACGAATAATGCTAGGGGGGACAAACATCCTAAGTGTAAGATGAAGTTTCCTTGTAAATTGTGTAAGGACGATCACCTCACTCACTTGTGCCCTCGTATGGAGGATGCCTCGAAGTTCATAGCACAAGGCCCAGCTGTGTTTACTAATTCGTTACCTAATAATCAAAATATGAACTCAAGGACTGTTGATCCTGGTTGTGCTTCTGGTGGAAATCCAAACCCACCGAAGGTCTCTCTTAGTCATGGTTGCATCAACATGGTGAAAGCTACCAAAGTTGTGACACGTGCAAAAGATTATGATTCGTCACAACCAGACCTTGGCAAAGAACCTAATCCACCTGAGAGCTCTTTGCGAATTGAAAAACCTACGGATAAACCTGAAGTTTCACCTGGCATTCCTAATGGAGTCTTGAAGCGCTCGGGGCGCAATCCTAATGCTCGAGCCGCCCAGAACTATTCAATTATCGAGGATTTGGGCTAGACTCCTTATGCAATGTTCGCATTAAAAGTACTTCAGAATTGTCCTTCGCAGAGAAATGCATTACTATCTACTCTTGGGGTTAGTGATGATACCTCTTCTTCCATGATTTAAATTGAAATTCGTGGAATCCAGCCTCGCTTGCCTTACTATGTGTCTCTTTTGATTCATGTAGAGTGTCTCAACAACACCATCATGCGTACTGTCATTGATGAAGGCGCTGCCGCTTCTGTGATGTCTTTGTCTTGTTGGAAGGGTTTAGGTTCTCCCACGTTGTCTCAATCTGCCAACATGTTGACTGATTTTGATGGTAGGTCATTTTGGCCGCACGGTATAAGTCCTTCTCTAGAGGTCCAATTGGGAGGGAAGACCGTCGTGATCGAGGTCGAGGTGGTTGATGCACCCCTTGACTACAATCTTTTAATGCTGGGTAAGAACTAGATGTACAATATGCAAGCTGTAGCTTCTTCCCTATTTCAAATGGTTTGCTTTTCCTTTAATGGGAAGATTGTTACTATTGATCAAAAGTCTTTCCACAATCCAAGTGTTAACGCATCATCAGGAGCTTCTATCCCGATTATCAACCATTCTCAGCCAGAAACTGAGAATGTGGGTGTGGGTATGTATCCTTCTCTTATGTGAACCTTTAGTTGTCTTGTGATTGTTCTTATGATTGGGTCTAGTCTTGGTGGGGCTTCATCCTCGTCCAATTCGGTATCTTTTCACACTACTCATATGGGAGATCCTTGGATTCTTCCTTCACCGAGTACTTCGAGTGTGCCTGTCGAGACAGACGTGTTGTTTCCTGCAACAATGGTGGCGTATCAAGCAAATCTTTATCATGTTGTAGAGCCTAGTCCTTCCTCTTCACAGACAAAGGAGGAGGACCCTTATGTGCTGTCTGCATGGGCAATAGAGTCATGTCACTCTCACGACTACCTTGATGATGTTTTTCCATCAGATGAAGCTATTCTTGAAGCCATGTCTGGGATTGAGCAACCTTGGGAAGAGTTGCACCATAGATCATATTTCCTTCCTAAGCTTGATCGTTTAGAGTGTGATGACTTTAGGGAGATTCTTGGCGAGAAAATTGGTAGCCCTGTGGTCCCATTAATCTCTATTGGTCAGATGGCTGAAGGGAACATGGCTAACCTATCACCAACGATTCCTATCAATATTTATCGTGATCCTGGTAAGATTGAGAACGTCTACATTGGGGCAAGTTGTTACCCTGATGAGATCAAAGAGTATACTGAGTTGTTTAAGGAATTTCGTGATATTTTCGCTTGGTCACACAAAGAAATGCTAGGTAGAGACCCTCGTATTGTCGAACACGAAATCAAAACCTATCCGGATGCAAAACCGGTTCGACAGCGTTTACGTGCCATGAATCCTAGAAAAGCACCCACCATTAAAGCTGAGATAGAGAAACTACTCAAACCTGGTTTTATCTATCTCGTTCCCTTGATGGAGTGGGTTTCAAATCCCATTCTGGTGGATAAGAATCAGGGAACGATCTGAATATGCACTGATTTCCATGATTTAAATGGAGCCTGTCCTAAAGATGATTTCCCGACACCATTTATTGATCAAATTTTGGATGAGTGTGCAGGAAGTGAGGTATTTTATTTTATGGATGGCTTTTCTGGATATAATCAAATACAAATTAAGCCTGAGAATCAACATAAGACCACATTTAATTGTCCTTGGGGAACTTTTGCATATCGAAAAATGCCCTTCGGCCTTAAAAATGTTAGAGCTACATTTCAGCGGGCCATGACCTTAATATTTCATGATCTTAAAATGATTATTGAAGTATATTTGGATGATCTCGCTGCTCACTCTCGTTTGAGAGTGCGTCATCCTTACCATTTGCGATTAGTGTTCGAAAGATATTGTCATTATCAAGTTCATTTAAACCCTCATAAGTGCATCTTTTGCCTGACAGTTGGTCATTTACTAGGATTCATCATGTCTAAGGAAGGTATTAGAGTCGATCCCTTGAAGGTTGAGGCAATACTTCAATTGTCTCCCCCACGTAACATTCGATACCTTCAATGTTTACAACGTATGGCAAACTTCTTGTGGAGATTCGTGGTCAATTTTTCCAACTTGACTAAACGCTTCATGCGTATGTTGAAGAAGGACACCCCTTTTTACTGGGAAGAGCGAGCCCAAGAGTCGTTCGATGCTCTTAAGAAAGCCTTAGCAACGACTCCCGTGCTTAGTCCACTAGACTATAGTCGTGATTTCTTGATTTTTGTGGTCGCGTCTCAGGAGACGATTGGTATGGTATTAGTTCAAGAGGAGGAGGAGCTCCATGAGCTTGTCATATATTATTTGAGCCGAAACCTTATTGATGCGAAACTTCACTATTCCCATGTGGAGAAGCTATCCTTAGCCACCGTTTATGCGATTCAGCGTTTGAGACATTACATTCTCCTTCACCAAACATTGGTCGTAGCTCACATCAATCCATTTCAGTTCGTCCTCATTAGAAGGATGATTAGGGGAAAATATAATAAGTGGATTGTGATTTTGCAAGAGTTTGATCTCGAGTTTGTTTCGGCAAAGTCAAAGAAATTGTTAATCTTTGCTGAGCCCATATCAGGTTTCCCAAATTTGGAGGAGGAGGAGGTTTATGAGGATTCTTTTGTCGATGAGCATATATTCCTTATCTCAACTGTGGACCCTTGGTATGGAGATATCATTGTGTATTTGCAAACATTGAAAGTACCCACTCACCTCTCATGGGATGAGAGACGAAGACTACGTCACTTAGCGAAGAACTACCTCATAGTGGATGATATTTTTTACCACCATGGGGTGGATTCCATTTTACGTTGTTGTTTAAGTCATGATGAGCCTGAGGTCGTGCTTAATGATTGCCCAAAAAATCTTAAGAGCGGACTATTTTTGGCCCTTCTATCTTTAAGGATTGTGTTAATGCGATCAAGAAGTGCCACCCTTGCCAGGTTTTTGCACATAATATGCGCTCACATCCCGCCCCTTTGCATCCTATTGTCACCGCCGGTCCCTTCACCAAGTGGGGGCTTGATTTTATGGATTGCAACCCAGCTTCAGCTGGGGTGCACCATCATATTATTATGGCTGTCGATTACTTCACGAAATGGGCAGAGGCTATGCCTACAATTAAATCCGACGGTGAGACAGTCACGCATTTCATATTTAACCAAATTATCACCCAGTTTGGCATTTCGAAAGAGCTTGTCACTGACCATGGTAGGCACTTTCAGAACAAAATGATGGAAGAGTTGGCTTCCAAGTTGGGGTATAAGCAAGAGCACTCCTCTTCTTATTACCCTCAAGCGAATGGACAGGTTGAAGTAGTGAACAAGTCACTTAAGTCTATTCTCCAACGAACCATTTCACAAAGCAAGAATAATTGGCATATTGTGTTGTATCCTACTTTGTGGGCCTATAGAACCGCGGTTAAGACTGCCACTGGTTTTTCTCCCTATTATCTTGTGCATGGGGTGGAGTCAGTTTTACCGGTTGAATGTGAAATCCCTTCTTTGAAGCTAGTCATGGAGCTTTTACCAGACACTTCCGAATTGGAAGAGCATTTGGTACACTTAGAGCAGCTTGATGAGCAGCGCCGAGATGCCTTAGTGGCTCTAAAGGTTAACAAGTGTCACATTAAGGTCCAATATGATAAGTCTATCCGTCCTAGGAGGTTTAGTGAAGGTGACTTGGTCCTTTTGTGGGATCAAGATAAGGAACCCTTGGGGGCAGGAAAGTTTAATCCCATGTGGCATGGTCCTTACATCGTTAAACGTGTCTTAGAGAAATGTGCCTATGAGCTGGTTGATTATGAAGGGACAACCTTGGCGGAGCCTAGAAATGGGCTCTATCTCAAAATATACTATGCATGATCTTCAGCCAGGGCTGATTTTTGTATATTATTGTACAGTTTTGCATTGCATAGTTAGGTTTTCTTATGGTGATCGGGTTTGTTGATTAGCTTTCATTTGTTATGGTAGATGTCGATGGAGTCTTCCGTTTACATAGGATTCGCTGATGGTGCTAGCCGCCACACTCAAAACTCAGCTTTGGCTGCTTGGGTGATCTATACTCCTACGGGTCAAGTATTGTCTTCAAGAGGCATATTTTTACAGCCTTCGTCAAACAATGTTGCTGAATATAGTGTCGTTATTGAGTTATTGCATGATACCATTTCACATGGTGTTCATTCTCTTGAGGTACATCTTGATTCGCAGTTAGTGGTTTCACAACTTAATGGCTTGTATAGTATTAGGGATCTGACATTATTACGAAGATTCTTACGTGTTAGATTGCTAGAACGACAATTTGAGAATATAACATACATTCATGTTCCAAGAATTTTTAATCAAGTCACTAACTCATATGCTAACTATGTGTTAGATTGGCATTTGTTTCACAGTCCATAAGCATATCACAAACACATTTTACACACACGTAAATAAAATAAAAATCAATCGTCATAAAATATTTTTCATTCAGTTCAAAAAGTGACGTCATAATACATACGTGTCATATACAAAATTGGGGCTTTCGAGCCACCAAAATATACTACACGGTCATACAAAATATATACACCCAGGTCTCTAAGCTTGAGGTGGAGGAGGGTGCTGATCATGATAGCACACTACGGCTCTAGCTAGCCAGCGAAACAGTCGAACCCATGCTCGTGGTACTCCAACCACCTGGCACTGCTGGCCTTAGGCAAGTCCTCGACTTGCACCATGGGTACTCTATGTGTCAATTGAACAAAGTTCGTGTGAATGCTTTAGAGCGTCTGCTCCACATCCACACCCATGATCTCATCACCTCTTCCCCTCCGTCAATGACGAGGAAAGCCATCTGGCTGTCGTGGTTCTACATCTGCATATACATGACAAATTGTCACTATGTGTCGTCACACCAAAAACATGTCTTTTAATTTCATATATCAAAAAACAAAAAAAAATTAAATAATTCAAAAATTAAAAGTGGGTTTGGGATTCTTTACCTATGTCTCCATAAGCCACTCCTGGTGGTAGGGGCATGTCTGGATCACTGTGGAATTCAATCCCTGCATAGGGATAGTCATCTATGGCGATCAGTTGTCTCCGTCACCATGGAAAGAACTCTGCTGGGTAGGGGTTAGACACCCTGCCACCTCCTAGTCCGCGCATGACATTAGCCCAACACCGCTGAGCTAGATCCCGAACTCCATGTGGAGCAATGTCTACCCTAGGGCTTAGCCCTGGAACCCACTCAAAGAAGAATGTGCTCAGTATGCTGCCAAACCCAAAGTTCCGCACCTAACCCATCTTGCAGTCACTAAGCTGTTGTTTCATGTTGCTCAGCAACGTAGTACTCCATTCATATACTGTAGGTCACATACACTCTACCGCATAGAACATCATTGGCTATGAGATCTGGTGGAGTGAAGCAAAACCTGCAATCCTGCCTAAGGCCAAAAGTATGGCTTTTAGCCCCAGAAGCTGAATAGAGTTTGCCGGGATTATGGCTTTCTAGCACCTATACTTGCTTGTCAGTGTTCACAAATGGGTAAGGAGAAACCTAACATCTAGGGTTCACATGAAAACCCACAATGAACTACACACACAATTGCAAATCACATGAATTGCCTCAAAACTGGATCATCCCAGGACACCTAAGCATTACCAAATAAACCTGCATGAAACTTGGTTAACAAAACCACCTTTAAAAAATGCAAGAGACCCGCCAGTCGCTGTTATGGCTACCACTTCTATTTGGATTGAGTTTTGAGGCTTCCCTTATTTAAATAGAAATGTTGTAAGGTGTCTTTCTCCCTTTTACTGTCGGGGTTTAATTTCTGTCATTAATATTCCTCTACCTATCTAAACCTATGCTAGATTTTTTTCTATCTCTCTCTCTTAGGTATGTACATAGACTCATCGACTGTTTTGAGAGCTAAATATCTAAATATAAGGAAGGTCCCAATTCACCAAGTAATTTATCAAACTTTATCTTTTTGTGTTCCACATTAGATATGTTACTGCTATTACAGTGTTGTGTAATTACTCTTATTACTGTTGTTTCTTTGCTCATTCTATATTTGCATTTATTTAATGTGTGTTTGATTTTAACTCAGACATATTTGAAAATGTTAAAGTTGAAAGAGAAGAAAATTCTCTTTTACTTGATCAGATCTAAACTTCTCTACTGGGAAAATACTAAGATTGTTACAAAGTTCGACTTCTTGATTACTTGGAAACAAGTGTAAATTTCCTCACCTATGGATCAAAGGATTATTTGTTTAGTCTTGTGGAAATTTCCCAAAAGTACAAAGTTGAACATAGGTTCATTGTTGAACATTTGAGTTTATGTCCAAGGGATGGAATAAAAAATGCTTTTGGAGACTTGTTACAACTTGCAAGTTGTACTCTGGAAACTTGTCTTTGAAAATAAATGCAAAGGTGTGCTCCCACATATGAACCTTACTGGGTATACTTTTTCCTTTTCAAGCAATCCCCTTGATTAAATATATTAATGTGTTTTTTGGAACTGTTATTTTGTCCTTTAGGTTGTTGGCCTCAAATCTTTGTTGGCAGTCATATTTGCGAATATGATACCTAACATATCCACAAAACAAACAATTATTATTGAAATGGATGTTTCACATGGTTCTCCAGTACATGCAAATTCACGTTCAATTTCACCAATATGTATCTTTTACATGTTATCAAAGTTTTTAACTCAAATTGACAGGTGCTTAATTTTAGTTTTAAATATATGTCTTTTATCTTGTTATGTTTAATGTAACATATATTCTTCCCTTTCTTTGAAAATCTTAGATTTTTTAGTTCAGTCCAGCATTATATAGTTGTATGCTCACCTTTTCTATCAGTCATATAAATTTTATTTATAGAGGTTTGAAGTTTGTTTTGAGTTTAGGGAGACCAAGTTATCGAGATTCCATACCTGCCTACACTCGACTAAGCTTAGAACCTCCCCTTTGTGGTATCAAGCAACTAGGTTAGGACACTTACCATGTGAAGATATGAAATACTATTTGCAAAAGCTCTATCAAGGGCCACTCACCTCATTTTTGCAAATGCTTGATTATCACTTACCTTTGCCACGCATTACCAGAAACCTGATTAGGAAATCGATTTATTTTTACACTGAAGGCATTAAATATTGGAGACGAAGTCTCAATAGATTCCTCGTCGGTCTGGCGAATGGTTTTTTGACACATGTCCCGTAGTTTTTGATGCATGGATTTGTTGATCGGATTTCACAGACGTTTATTTGGTCCTAGAGGTTTATTTGGTTTTGCAGAGGTTTATTTGGTCCTCGCAGACTGCGATTGTGGTTTTGTTAACCGGTTTTCAATCTTAGGCTTCTCATGGTGGGTGTGAGTGTGTCTGGCCTGTGTGTCATGGAAGGTGTGTTTGGCCTATGTTATTTGACAATTGTGCCATGTTTTTTGACTCCTAGTCTGCTTGAGGCTAGGCGTAGTCATAGATCAGAGGAATGAGAACAAAGTCATCCAAAAGACATTCAAATGGAATCAGAGAAGGGAAATGTTAATCAGTCTTTCCTGCCCATGACTATTTGTTAGATCAAACCACATATTTTAAATACAAGAGTTGATTCTTGGAGAGCCCCTGCACATCTTAGTCCGATCACATGGAAAGATTCTCGAGAAATGGGTTTTCTGATGTATTTTGAATTAAGAACCTTCATCTGGGACTCAATAGCAAGTGATTTTTCTTCCCATTTGCCCATTTCAATCAAATATTTCGTTTCCTCTCGCAGGTTATGGTATTTTTCCATAAACTCTCATGTATCCAATTGGGATAGCAATTTGAAATTGAAATGATGAGAGGCATAATGATAGTTTCGAATTAAATTGGGCCATTTATAAGGGCATTTTGGGAAGCCTCTGTTGCGTGTTTTGGTGGGGCAAAATTTATCAGAAATGAAGACAGTTCAGTGCATATTTGTGGGCCTTTTTGCTGTAACTGAACATTCTTTGATTTTCGTGAAACTATTGTGGGCGTTGGTTAGGAAGAGTTTTGTATCACTTCTTATGTATTTTTCGTGTCGTATTTTATGATAACTATAATGGGTTTGGTCAATAAATTCTATTATGTAATTGGGTCTTCTTTGATTTCCTTAAAACTGATGCTTATTATTCGCAAATGATATGCTTTTGGAAAGTTTGTATTGAAAATTGAAGTGGGTTTGGTCTAGGAATCCTACTTTTCCATTGGGGATTATTTTATTATTTGAAAACCAATGTCATTATTAATTGAAAAGGGTTTGTCTTGTCACTTTTATGTTTTTAAGGTAGTTTCTCAGGCCAAATGGAGTTTTTCTTCTCAATAGGTTTGTTTTTTATTTCTACCTTTTCTATCTGATTTCTTTTATTTCAATCAAGATAGGAAAAAATGTATTCCATATCAATACCTTAAGCAAGGGATTTTAGAACAATGACGTGGGAAGAATGCAACTATAAGGATCATAGGCAAAGAACCTAGGGAGTAAGATTGATCAGGACCAATCAATTTCAAACTTCACCCTTGGGCTCAGTGATAGTTTATTTCTAAAGATTCTTGAAAAGTTAGAAGAAGCTTAGAAGAAGCTTACCTTCATTACATTTAGTAACAATGTGTAAAATCTTGCAAACCATGTTAGGCATCATAATCATCATTATAGGTAAATCTAGAAAGCCAAGCTTACAAAAGTTGATCCTACCTTCTCTATTATCTATCAATATACATTATGAATGAAACATAGCACAAACTTTCAAGGATATGCTATGCAATTCTCTGGGATCTTTGTTAACATGCACATCACATTAGTTGGTAATTCCACCAAATCCACTGCTCCTTTCAGGTTCGTAGAAATGTGATTGTTGTATATATATATATATATATATATATATATATATATGTATATATGTTTGTAGTAGAGTTGTAGGGTTATAACAAACTTAATTTGCGGAAAAGTCAAATCTCATTGTGCTTGGTTCTCTGTGACATGTTTCCAAGGCTTATATTTAAGTTTTACCTCCTCCTTTTAATCATTAGTTTGTGGTTGACAGGGAGAACTATGTACTGTAGCTTGTTGTCCAACCTCCTCGAAGATGTCAACTAAAAATGATTGAGATAACGGGGGTACCCTTATCACTTGTAATTATTTTGGGCACTTGAGTCAAGTGTACAACTTCCATGAAAATGTAAATTAGTTGTATAACTATCATAACTAACGTTCTTGTAGGGAATATAACAGGTCATTTTCAAATACCTTTCAATAACAACAAAAATCAAGTCATTGCTATGTGTTCATGGCACCATTAACATAGTATGTAGAGTTGTCCACCCATAATCCATCTGGTATTGGCAATTGCATACGCTATCCAACATTCTGCAAGCCCTCTTTAGCATTGTGCTAAGTGTGAAAAGTGGAAACATGCTTGTTGACATCCCTACACATTTGTGGCCAAAAGCATCACTTGACAACTATGCTTAAGGTCTTATCCTCACTAAAATGTTTGGTAAGTCCTCTATCATGTGATTCTTGAATCAAATTCTTATAGGTAGAATTTGCATGAATATGGAGCTAAATGTCATGACACATAAACACATCTAATATCACAAAATCTTAAAAAGAGTTCTCAACTGCACACACAAGATTTTGAGAATACTCAACAACTTGGCCAAATAAATCATCCATCTCATATGCCTTCTTCAAGAAATCAAGACAACAAACATCATTATTTATTTTCACAAGCATATGATGCCTTCCATTCAAGGATCGACAACCACTTTGACTTTCCACTCTTGTGCTGAACTACGAAGGATAAACTCTATAAATCTGACGCATGCTTTTGCATGCTTATGAGAAACAATAGCTTGGGAACTTATATACTTGAGAGCTTAATGGTTAATCAACAAAATAAACTCCTTTTGCAGAAGATATTGCCCCCAATATTTCAAGGCATGTACGATGACATAATGTTCTTGGTTAGAAGTAGAAGCAATTCGGAAGAATAAAGCTATTCTAGAAATGGTTCGATGTGCTTCAAGGCAATAAAATGGAGCCAACTTTTTGGGGAGAAGTAGTTGCCTGTGCAACTCACATCATCAACTAAATTCCCACTCATGGTAGTTGGAGGTATGACTCCATACAATAAATGGTATGGATCCAAACCCTTGGTTTCACATTTTAGAATTTTTGGATCAAATGCATGGGCCCAAATTCCCAAGGCAAAGCGAAACAAATTAGAATCCAAAAGTCACTCTTGTATTTTGTGTGGTTAAGGTGAAATTTTAGAGGCACATCGTCTATATGATCCTTCCACTTTCAAAGTGACAGAATGAAGGGATATTGTATTCGATTAAGTCCTTTCTAACAATTTGCCAGGATCTTTCCCACCGGTTTCTACAATTTTTTTGTAGATAGTTTTAGCAGATCTTTTTCCTTCCCTCTTTAATGATGATTCTCCTCCTAGGAGGGTTTACTCAAGCACTCTTTCTACAGTGACAAGTCATATGGACATTGATGGTTAGACTCTTATTGACTCACCTAAAGTCTCTTATTCTATAATGATTGCGCCTCCTATGCTTATGCAATTGTGCAATTAAATAATGTTGAAGATATTCCACCATCTACTCCAAAAAGGACAAGTCCTATGTCTAAATAGGATTCTACTTATTTAGACTCTCGCAGTTTCCTTCCTAAAGATGAACTTAGTCATTGTTGACATTTACCTACTACAAAGGTCTTCTCAATCCCTTCAATGATCTTAAAAAATAAATTATCTTGCATATATTTGAGAGTGGATTTATTGCTGGTTTGAATTACTATATGTTTACTTTCAATTTGAGAGTTTAATTGTGCAGGGTGTTTATAATTGTTGTTGCCAAAAAAGTTTTCTCTGACAATTAAAACTTGAACAACTCATTAACATGGAAAACATATACACACATCCCTCTGCATGGATTCATGTGGAACGTTCTCAATTTTTATTTTTCCTCTGTATTAGCAGTTGTAATAAATTATTGGGGTTAAAGAGAGAGTTGGAATTTGGAGAATTGATGTACAACATGACAGGTATGAGTGGTGATATGACATAATTTACTATGCCTTAATAGCTAATATAGGTAAAACTCAACAAGGTATCTCATCGCCAACCCCAACACATTAAGCTATATAAGCCAGCTTATGATTTTTTCAAATCATATTTAATAATTTATGATTTGGACCTTCAAGTTTTTTTCCTTATATTTTTTTCTTGACTACACATTGTGTTTTTCTTTTATTCATGGCTTTATTTTTTTGTTGCTGTTCTCATTGAATTCACCTTCAAGTTTGTTTAAGTCCCGATGGGGACAATGTACCGGGTAGTCCGAATCTTTGAAATCTTTGTAATGGAGCAGACCCATGATCAATTCATTTAATTATGTCATTAAATTTATTTCAACTCGATGTTTATTTTATTTTTCTTTTCAACTTTCCATTGCACCTGCTAGTTAATTTATGGGTTCCGATGAGGATGGTGTAGTCCGAATGTATGTAACCCAACAACCCTATGTTCAATTCCAAAACCTTCAAAAAAATAAATTCAAGACCCAACACTCTCACATATGATTTTATTTTTTATTACCCACATAACCCAATTGTATAGTGCCAACTAACCAATTTGTGATTTAAAAATGTGATTTAAAAAAAAAAATTGCTTCAAAACTTTAGCTTCAAGACAACTTTTCATTATTAGGGGCAATTGCTTTTTAAACTCTTGTACAATTATAATTTGTCAACAAGCCGACGTATTTTGCAAAGTCCGACTTTTAAGCTGATACGTCTCTCTCTATATAATACCATCGTTAGAGGTAAAAGTTGATTATTCAAGAAATCCAAATGGAGGACGGAAGAGGAACTGCAGACGGGCATTCCAACGAGCGAAGAAGGCTCGCCTCAAAGGTCGAGTATGCAGGGCGTAGCAGCAGTAATGGAACCACAGGCCATCGAAGGGATCACGAGGGTTTCCGTGGACATTCAAAAAAATATGGCCAGAGGCGAAGCCGCAGCCCAGATCCATCGAGGTACGAACGTGACCGTTACCTCTCCAGCAATGGTAAGAGATCGACTTCTCCTTCCCCTTCCCGTTCACGTGTTTGTTATAGCAAAGCACTAAGTCCAAGCTCCAGGGTTTCTGATCATTATTACAGTCCAAATGAAATTCTTGATGAAAACCCCAGGAGAGGGGCAGACAACCTTCGGTATGAAAGAAGGCGCAGCAGGAGCCCTGATTTAAAATATGATCCAAGGCCCAATCCGAACCTCAGCCATAGACAGAGTTTCGAGGACCGAAGTTCTAACCCTCCTCCGCGACATAACAATGGATCCTATGACAGGCGCCGGAGTCCAAACCCTAATGACAGACGCCGGAGTCCTAATCCTAATGACAGAGGCCGGAGTCCTAACCTAATTGACAGACGTCAGAGTCCTAACCCTAATAACAGACGCCGGAGTCCAAACCTTAATTTTGACAATGAGCAGCAACATCGGGATCGAAGGGCGAGTCCCAGTTATCATCCTTACGACCCTTCTACTGGGAATCGTCCCCCAGCATTTCTAGACAGAGGCGATGCTCAGCGTGGGCGTGGGAATGGACAGGTCGAGAGTGATGACGAGGATGAGGATTTGAAGGCGGTGGATTTCGCGGAGTATCGGAGATTGAAACGGCAGAAGCTTAGAAAGAAACTGAAGAATTGCATATGGAGAATCACCCCTAGTCCGCCCCGGGACGAAATTGAACAGGCGGTGGCTAGGCAGACGATGGATAATGAGGAAGGTGGGCATGGGGTAATGTTTGGCAATGTTGGTAGGGCTATTGAAAGCAAAGAAGAATCCCATGGAAGATCATCCAAGGGGGGTAAAGGGGATGATGGGGATGCATCTCGCAGTAAAGCTTCTGAAGACAGCGGAAAGAAAGCAGGGGATTTAATGAAGAAAAAAGGCGGGCGTAGGAAATCTTCTACTCCTACTACTGGAAGTGATTATTCTGAGTCATCTGATG
The DNA here is from genome assembly GCA_001517045.1 of Pseudotsuga menziesii. NCBI lineage: Eukaryota > Viridiplantae > Streptophyta > Pinopsida > Pinales > Pinaceae > Pseudotsuga > Pseudotsuga menziesii. Next base: position 366,763 of record LPNX010650561.1, read on the forward strand.
ATGACAGGTCAAGAAGGGACATTAAGGGTGGTAGGTCCAGTAGGAAGAGAAAGAGGAAAACAAAGCATTCTGGCAAGAGCAGGAAGAGGAGATCTATTAGCGTGAAAGAATATAGCGAGGATGATAGTGATAGTGTATCAGAGGATGACTCGTCCTCGTACTCCAGTGAGAATGAAAAGTCGAAGAAGCAAACAAATCGACGAAGGAACAGACATGAAAAGCAAAAGAAATCGGAGAAGAGAATGTCTGGATCTAAAAGATCACGGGTTAAAAGTTCTGAAGATGAAGAGAAGTCTGAAACCCATTCTGAGAGTCATGTCTCATCGGATGATTCTTTAGAACTTGAATCTATCAAGCACGAGGAGAGAGCAGCTGACAATGACCCTGTGGAAATAGACAATGAAGCTCTCAGGTTCAAAGAGATGATTGAATCTCAGAAAAGAGTAGCGGCAGGACTTGAGAATGAACCGATTGTGGGGCCACTTCCACTTCCAAAAGCAGAAGGGCACATAAGCTATGGAGGAGCACTTCGGCCAGGAGAAGGTGATGCAATTGCACAATACGTCCAACAAGGAAAGCGTATTCCTCGAAGAGGAGAAGTCGGGCTTTCTGCCGATGAGATTCAAAAGTTTGAGACCCTGGGCTATGTCATGAGTGGAAGCAGGCATCAACGAATGAATGCTATTCGTATAAGAAAAGAAAACCAAGTGTACAGTGCCGAGGACAAACGAGCATTGGCAATGTTCAATTATGAGGAGAAGTCAAAACGTGAACACAAGGTCATGTCAGATCTTCAGCGCTTGGTACAGAGGCACATTGGGCAAGAAGTTGCTCCTACACATGATCCTTTTGCAAGCAAGGAACCCGAAGTGGCAGATGGATAGGATAGGTTTCTTATGAGTTTGTCATGATCGTTACTATATTCTTTTTGTAATTCCATCGGTTTATTATATTAAATGTGATTTACTAAGCTGTGTATTTTGCACGAGGACAACAATTACAATGTCTTTAATTTTATTCGGCAGGATATTGAAAATTATTCATCCCTCTGATTTCGTATGGATATAGCTATTAAGACTGGAAAATTAAACCTTAAGTTTAATCTCTAGCAAAAATGTAAAATGATTCTGGAGAAGATTTACACAAGAAGCGAAAAATGATATCTTGTCTTTAAAGTGCTCCCTTCTTATACTGAAGGCTAGAAAAGAGAAAATAGCTTGATATGCATAATAAATTTGCAAAGATTCCAAGCCAGGAAACAGATTTATCATTTAGTATAAACAAGAGGCAAAGAATGATCAAAGTGAATTTTAATATTGAAAGTTCAATATGGTAAACGAGATAGACAATGATGTGTATCAGTGTGTCTAATTTAATATTGTACTACCACTAGATTATTTAGTCTACAAACATATCACACTATCGTCATGCTTTAGTACACTTTTACTTAAGATTCTTTACTAGGAATTGTAATCAGTCTATGTTTCCTATATGTTATAGCCTTTGCAATTTTATATTTAGGTTGCTATACCTTGATGTGTAGTTCTTTTATATTCGTTTGATATATTATGCTTGAAAATTATGTCACTGATTTACTCAGGAGTGGATCATTACAGCAGAGGAATGAAAATAGGGAAGGGAAGGGACTTCTCGAAGTGCGGCAATATTGCTGGGAAATATATGGATGGTAATGTACTACTGAAAACGGTCAGTGCCCAGTATTTTGATAGGACAGAAACCAAGCATCAAGTTTTTTAATGATGCTTATTCAAATCACCCTTTTTCTTCTTTTGTGTTTCTTCATTATTGTTTTGTTTCTCTTGTCTGAGGCCTTCCTTGGTTAGGGTCGGTGCCAACATTGTCCATTTCGAAATATTCCTTGAAATTCTAGCTTCATTTCTAGCTGTGTTGAGGTTGGAATGATCCTAGAAAGTGGTGAACTACTGTAGAGTTTTGATTATTGAAAGCAATTAACTACTATTGATTTTACAGTGTTTTATAATTGTTGTCTCCAATTCATATTACATAGGTTGAGTATCAGAGGCACAACTTTCAGATATGTTCCTATGTATGTAGAAGATTCTCGCATAACGAGAGTCTTTGCATGCTAGATCTCAATGGTCTCTAGCACATTCTCTCAACAACTAGATCTCTCACGGGAATAGTTGAAACAACAAGACAGAAATATACAAAGAACGGATGGTGTGTCCTCCTTGCTCCATTCTCGATTTTTAGGGAAGAGTGAGATAGAAGAGTGGAATAGTTGAAACAACAAGACAGAAACATACAAAGAACGGATGGTGTGTCCTCCTTGCTCCATTCTCGATTTTTAGGGAAGAGTGAGATAAAAGAGTGGAGAAAAGTTTTAAAACCTGGAGATAAATTACCAAAATTTGATCAATACAATAAAGCATCTGATAATGAAAGTACCATGTGGGGTTCCCTCCAAATCTCTCAAGTCTAATGGCACAAAAAAATCTGGAACATTTTGATGGAAAGCTGCCTCTAAAAGAAAATTCTTCGGAAGAACAATTAACCTTTGCATGAGATAAGTCCTCAAGTCAACTGATTATGAATCTAATAAATATAAGTTCTCCAAAGAGTACAAATTTACAAATGCACTGCTATCTTTAGATGCGGATTCTTGAAGCTTAGTCCAGCATTCAATATATGCGTGTTCAGTGTGACTCAAATGTGCAGAAGAAATACAAGAAAAATTGTAATACTCCTTTGTTGACTTCGATAGTAAGATATGGAAACTGAGTTAAACCTTAAATAAAACTATCTAGTGCAGTTTAGGGAAATGATTAGAGAGCTTGGAAAGAGAATGATTTGAGTTTTCTAGTGTTATGCAATTTTTTTAACAATTTATATTATGTTTATTATTTGCTGAGCTCATGCATGAATGAACCTAGGGTTTAGAAAACGAGGTCCGTGGAAGAAAAAACAGTACAACTCCCCTTGATGTTTAAACATAGAAAATTGTATCTTATACATCAGATGGTAATTTTCTTTGATACTAAATCTTCCCAAACAAATATGCCATTAGTTTATTTTTATGAAGCCAATCTTCTACCAAGTTAGTTTAATTTGGCAGAAATAGAAATCATGACATCCACTTTGGTTGCCATGTTAAATTTTAATCTGTTGTAAATTGTAGACATATGATTCCTCGGTTGTGTTACTAGATTTTGCTACTTTTTTATAATCATCACTAACTCACATACTATTATGCATTTGTAGTTAGCCTACAATGTAACCCAAGTCCAACTTTCAAGTCTGGCTTTGAAAATCCCAGTTCAGGTCTTGTTTTATCATGTAGTACAAGTGCAAATACCCATATGTAGTACAAGTGCAAATACAAAATTTGATACTTCCAAATTTCGATTTCAAATTTGAAAGCAAGCCTAAAATGTTATTCATGTTAGTCCTCATTTAGTTGATTTCATCATCCTTTGCTCGAGTTGTTGATAGTCAGCTTTTGTAGTGCTCATCTTTTCTCAATTTTGATGATGGCAATGCTAGTTCTGCTGTGGAGGCAGCTTTAGCATTTGCTTAAAATTCTGCATCTACTTTAGTAGCAGCCATTCATCAAACCTCAGTCACATATGACATGTTCCATACATGGACTTGGATCAAATACTAGCATGGCATCATAGCCTGCTTCACGCTTTATGTTCCTCAACCCTTTTCCTTGCTAGCGGTTCTTATGTATGGAATACAGTCTCTTCAATTTTTTGCACTCCTTTTAAATCAGCTTCTGGTGCTTTATTTTTATCATCTCCTGCACCCCTTTTCATCACGTGCACCCTCTTTAAAGTCCAAAAATCCAACTTTCATTTTTTTTTACTGCGATGCCCATTGCAATAGGAAGATGCATCAAGTACGTTCTAAGTGATCATAGTATATTATGTAGTTATATATTTTGGTCTTAAGAATTACGTCTTTGAATTTGTTATAGAACAAGCTGCATTGTCCTCTCTGAGTTGGCCATTGTTACCAATCTCATGGGTACATCGATCATTTTCCAGCTCAGAGAAATTCAATTGACACAAACCACAATCTTTCTCTACAGTTGCAATTGGGGAATATTTCTTGGCATGGAGCTCATTACCTGAGAATGTTTCCATTTCCAAAAGGTGAAAAACAATAGATCTGCATTACCGGCAGAGGTAATCCGCCCACAAGTAGTAGCTCAAAGTATTCAGCCTTTCTATCCTTATAATCCTTAGTTTTATAAATTCACAGTTAATCATGGTCCATTTTCAACTTAAAAATAGATCAAATTGAAGTGTATTGTGTATGCGAATCGGTCATTCCTGCTTAGGGCTTGTGGTTCAGAGGCGACTCGCTGCGCCCAACAGATATCTCGTCCTTTCCTCGAGCCGCAAGGCGAGAGTTCAATGTGTTGCCCAAAGGGAAGACTGGTTCTCTCCCAGCTAATCTGTCGGCACTAAAGGATTCACCTAATACACCTATAATTCGTTGTGCTATGAAGGACTTACCAAGAAACCAATCTTAAACTGGCTTACTTGTTTTCTCAATCCAACTGGCACTACTGGATTTTAGACACTGATTTCTTATTCAAGCACTGCAATGTGGAAAAGTTAGATGAAAGAGGATGGATAATTTTGGTAGAATGTCCAAATTGCCATTACAATTTTGGAAGCATACAAGGGATATGCACGATCTGACAAAAATGGTCAAATGTTGCATTAAGAAGGTATTATATTGAGTCATCAAACTTCATAGTTATTTCTACAAAGGGGAGTAGTTAATATTTTCTTACAACATGCTCAAGGTCAGGAGAGATTTTGGGTAATCTAATTTCATCTTTAAAAGAGTAGTAGTTTGACTAAACGTACCTGGGGTTTTTAAAAGAGTAGTAGTTTGACTAAACGTACGTAGGTGTCTTAGATGAATAAAAGAGTAGTAGTTTGACTAAACGTACGTAGGTGTCTTAGATGAATTAAATCATACTTCTAAATCATACATAAAATATATTAGCATGCATATAATAATAGTGTTTCATATATTAGGAAAATAATAGTGTTTCATATGAATATATTGGAGATACTAAAAACATTATATAAAGGAATACAAGGATGTGATACAAAGGATGTCAAGGATGTGATACAAACTGAAATATAAGCAAATATAAAAGGAAAGCATACATATTTCCTCTTTCTCTAAGGAGTGGAGAGTTCTATACTGTATTTAGTTTATTCCAGAGTTCCATACTTTATTTAGTAATTGGAATTGTTTTGACCTAATACAGTCCAAAAAGAAGCAGTAATATACTTCTAGTAGTTATCATAGTTCTAGAGTGATAACTTAAAGGTATGGTGTACATGTCATCTCACTCATTGTAGAATAAAGCTTCCTAGAAATTGAATTACATTTTCGAGATGATTTTATACCAGCCTAGATCCAAATCCTAGGCTCTATCAAGCGCTGAGAGGGATCAAATCTCCTGAGGTGCAACACTTTACTTAATAACACTTTACATATATCAAACACAAGATAAATAGACAAACGATTAACCAAATTTTTACTATTTAATAAAAAATTATGTAACAAAATTCTAATAATAAAAACCATAAATAAAAAGATATAATAAAATTCCAATAATAAAAACCATTAAAAGATATAACCAAAGTCATAAAAGATTCAAATTATATAATATTTAACATAATTTAAAAACAAAAAATTATTTAAAAACATAATACACTTTTCAAAGTTAATAACCAATTTCTTACTATTTAATAAAAAATATTTAAAGAAATTCTAATTTTGAATTTTTTTATATAAAGACAACGAGTTTCTTATTATTTAATTAAAATTATATAAAAAAATTCTAATAATGAAAACCATAGAAAATGTATAATCAAATTTCAATGATGAAAACCATTAAGATTGGAATTAATAGTCATTTGTTATATTTGGATTCGAATTTTTAATTAAGACCAGTAACATGCACGTTAGAAAGTTAGAAAGCCTTGATAACTGAAAATCAAGCTCGAGAATGACAAAAATAGGCCTGGAGCAATATAGACATATACCATTGACCATGTAAGTATTCACAATTTGTAACTAAGGACTCTATCACAAATATCCCATGTTTCGCTTAACAGGTTAAGGGTCATGAGGCAATCAAACCTGATTTTCGTTTCAAATTTGTTATCATGGAAATCGAAGTTCCAAACATGTGTACGTAAGCAAGCACAACCCAGATGAAAACATAAATTTTTGTTTACTTCACGTGTCTAGTGCAAATGCAAAACAAACTTTAATTTCCGAAACGTTTAGGGTATAGGCATGACATAAGCAAAAACTGACGATCAACATTATAAGAAATGTCGGGCAGTGGCTAGAAAGGAACAGAGAGAATGTGGAGGCAACAGGCACACGTGTCTGATGTTATTATTGTTTACTGAGTCTTCTTATTTGTGAGTGAGTACTGACTGCTAAAATGAGGAATTGCATTAATATTTTGAGTTGCTTGCTATGGATCAGAATACTCTACTGTGTCCATGGCGGGTTGGACCAACCATCTAGATTGAAGCCTGGAGATACTTTTATGGGACAAACGATAGTGTCACCAACCAATATATCTGCCATTGAGTTTCCTGTGGGAAGAATTCCAGAGAGAGCAACCCATACTGATCATGCGTTAATATATTATCACCCACTGCAACTTTACATTTAGTTTGTTAATCTATGTTTAATTTATTTTTCTATTATTTGGTGTATGTATTCCAATAGACACATGAGAGTCCATAACATCACAAAACCAGGATGAAAGTATGCAGAGCTGGTAATCCCATCGATGATTGTTGGCGTTGCGACCCCAATGGCTCAACAGAAAACAACTAGCAAATTGCAGCGTTGGTTTTGACAAGGATTCCGTTGGAGGAAAAAACGACAAGTTGTATGTTGTTACGAATCCCAGTGATGATCCAGTGAATCCGTGGAAAGGGACTTTGCGTTACGGTGTTATTCAGACAGAGCCTCTCTGGATTTATCTTTAAGAGAACACGGTCTTTCTTTTGACTCGGTCGCCCAGGCTGTTAATAGCCCACATAATATTTTTTATTTCTTATTTTTTGTTGTTGCAAAGTTACAAATTATGATTAGACAAACGTTACAACATCTCCGCCATATAAGATTAGACAAACCTTACAAGATCTCCCTCATATTAATAGTCGACATAATATAGACAAACGTTACAAGATCTCCACAAACGTTACAACATCTCCCTCATACTTGGAAATATTATTTTTGGCTGACATAATATGGACAAACGTTACATCCACAAACGTTACAAGATCTCCCTCATTCTGGGCTGTAGAGGGCCTCTTGGCGCAAAGATTATCATGTCGACATCAATAAAGATTTTAATTAGAAAATTTCTACTCCGTCAACCATTAATTCCAAGTATCTCACTATTTCTCATCATCATCCTAATGCTACATAAGCTTCCTCCCATCACATAAAATGTTGTCATCATTATAAGCGAAATACTTATTATTTTGGAGACTACAAAATAGAATGAACATTTATCACCAAAAGTCATATGGTCTAATGTGTTTTATGAGTGTATATGTATTATGAAGCGCTCAAACATCACTTCACAAATGCATCATGACAGTGCAATAATTGTATAATAAACACAATTTTACACCAATAGCAGAGCCCAACATCTTTGAGAAATTACTTATTTATGCTTTTTATAGTAATGATTCCCAAGTACCCATCACATGGAAAGTTGCAAGTAATAATAAAGACAGATTTACAGCAGTAGCAGACCCCGGTATCTTTGAGAATATCACCTCTTGAAGCTTTTTATAGATATGATTCCTAAGCACCAATCAAATGGCATATTTTAGGTACAAATCTATGCACTACAAGAACTTAGAAATTGTAATCATATGTCAGAAAAAAGGTCAGAGAACACTTACAATAGATTGAAGTTTTGAACACATAATGAGGCTAGGAGTTGACCAAAAGACAAAAAGGACGTATTAATTTGGATTTCACATAAAACCTCAAAAACAATTCTCCACAAAGTACAACGTAGCTCTCTTAGTTCTATTCATGTTGGGTATTCATAAACCCACTCTCATTTGCATCTCATATTTCTTCTCCATGATCCCATGTTCAAATTAAGGGGAGACATTGAGAATGGTGTAATCCTCACGTGTGGCCACAACCAACATTAATTGTAATGTAATATCGTAATGACTAGATTTGATTAAGCTCTGACCTAGTCAAACTTATGTGAGACCATAAACCCTTTAGGGGAGGGCATCGTAATTCTTAATATGTGTATTGAAATAGTCAATCCACCTTGAATAAATATTCCATTTACAACTCCACCTTCTGAATCTATATTAAGTGGACAATCGATATTTTAGTGATGAGTTGGTTACCTAGACCGGTACTAGAATGTCTTTAGGAAAAATGTGGATTGGTTAAAACTCAGGGTTAGGATTGATATTACGGTGCTTCTTCCCTATTCAGGGAGAGGATGTTCCCTTTGTATGCATGTAGCCCCCTTATCTAATTCGAAAATTTATTGAAATGAGAATGTAATATAATATGTATTCAAACATAAGGATGGTAACTTTGCACATTTAGTTGTGCACAACACTCTATGGTCCTCCACTTGTATTCAAGAATGGTTGCATATTTTGGGGCTACTAGATGTATGAAAAAGCACCAACACTTCCCTTTGATTACAATGATCGGCATAAAGGTAAGCATGTAACTATTGGTGATGACTCATCTCTTTCAATCTTTGGTTGTGGTACTATTCAAATTAAAAATGCCCAATACAAAGACGTTCTCTGTGTTCCTAGAGTGACTAAAGCTTCTTTCTATTTACTACATTACTCGCACCAATAAAAAGGTGTAATTTTGGCCAATAAAAGGATCTTAATCGAAAGCATTGAGAGCATGTAAGAGGAATGGGCATGGCAGGATCAGAAGAGATATCGTAGGTAAGAAGTGATTGAAAATCCCCTCTTTCTTTTACTATTGGACCCTACATTTATGCACCTTCATAAAGGCGTCCAATCAATACCCACCTTTAACACTTTTCAATTCCATTCACAGAGCATTTAAGTTGCCCTTAAATGCTTATTTATTCATGGTGTGGGCTACCCATGTCTATTATTAGTTTCCAATAAAATTCTAACGGATTTTAGTTAATCCATTCACTATATTTCTAGCTTAAGATATAATGTAATATATCTTATTTATTACACATATCTCTCCTAGAGTGTGCCACCTATATAAAATCAACTTCCAAATCAATCTTACAGGTTTATCAGAGAGGGGAATAGTCTCTGCCAACTATTTATAGATAAAGGTCTAATTGCTATACTAATGTATGTAATTTTCTACGACCAATTAGATAGATTAAAATTGAAGTTGTTCTGATTGGTCTGTATTTTTCTATCGACAATTCAATTGTATTGAAAAACTTTCAATTAATATGTTTGAAGTGATCTAAATCTGGAAATTTTTAAAACTCCAAAATATTTGAAGAAAATAGCTTTGTTAGTCCACCTACATACCTTAACCATCTATCTTTCTCCTTGTAATATAATTTCTCAGATTTATATATTCACCTTTATACTCAATAATCCAAAATCATATATAAATTATTTTCTTTGAATATCCATAGAAAAAGTTATTGATGATGTTAACGTTTTAAGAATCAAATGGAATAATGCTATAAGATAATAACAAATAAATATATATACATACACACAGAGGACATTTTAAGGTGTTTTGGAGTTTTGGCTTACATATGCCAGCTTTTTGAAACTCTTAATCAAATTTTTCTTTCCCTTTGTTTACATAATGAGGAAAAATAACCTTGAATATTCTTAAAGCTATAAAACCAATTAGTATTAAACTACTTATACTTATTTGTTGATGTACATATAACTTCAAAATATAACCCGATGTTTATTCCAGGATGTTTCTATTATGTATTTGAGTCATGTTGTCATGCCTCGATGTTCCGATCGGGAGGATTAATAATGTAAACAAGTCTTGTCAAGTCATTAGGTAAGTCCCCACAGTTTCGGGGCACTTGAGTTATTATACACTAATTAAGGTGTAGGCTCGAGTAAGTAATTGTTGGTTGAGCCTACGTGTGAAAATGCACTTCAAGTGAACGGAAGAATATAAATAGAGAGTGAGAGTCTCTCTATTTATCACTTGCATAACACATCACTTGCTCTCTCAAGTGTGGCGCACTAGTGGAGAAGGAAATATACTAGGACTAGAAGACTACTGCTGTCGGGAGTGCATCTTACTGTTTTGGAGTCTTACATCTTGTGGTGATTCTATCTTTGAGGAAGTTGCGGGGTTTTCTCCATTTATGGTTTCCCCGATCAAAACTCTTTGTCTCTTGTCTCTTGTGGTGTGCTTATGTTATTGCTGTGCTTGTTATTCTCTCAGTGAAAAGATCCTAACATAATGCTAGCTTAAATGTTGAAAAACTAACATGGTATCAGAGCTAACCTGAGAAGAAGACACTGTGCAGCTGCGGGAACTAGGGCTTCCTAGTTTGTGGATCTTCCTCCACAGATTTTTAGCAAAAGTAAGGTGGAACAACTCTCCTCCTTAGGGCGCATCTTTCTGTCGAAGCAGAATTTGATTTCGAGCATTTTCAGTCTTCGATGCGGAAATTAGGGCTTTCTACAGAAGAGGAATTTTTGAATGAGACTTGCATAGGATTGTTCTCCTCATCAAAACCTAATTTTAGAGACTTGGATCAAGAAATTTGGTTGGGTGAAACTCCGGGAAAGTCAAACCCTAGTTTGACCCTGAGCTAGGAAAAACCCTAATATTAAAAATGCTAAGTTTTGGTACAGTCGCTATATTCCGAGTTTGACGAAGTATCAGAAGCTGAAAATTGCAAGTGCCGAATATAAAACCCTGATGAACACTGTGTCCAAAAATCCGCCTCAGATTCGCTATAGTCTGGGAGATATGATCCCTCCAAGTTAGGGTTCTAGCCTCTTCCAGAATTCATCCATAAAAATGACACTTGGGGAGAATTGCAATATCTTGGGCTACAGAGGTCCAAATGGAATTATGGAAGATGTTCCAGAAAGGGCACGGACTGTAATTTCGGTGGTCCGAATATCAAACTCAGAAGATGAACCAGTGATATGTGGTATTCCGTACAACTTCGCTGTTCTGAACAGTCTTGTAACAGGTCACCTTGGGAAAAGGCTCATAAGTCCCAAATGGTGAAACCAATTATGATGAAACCTGCAGTGTTGGATCAAGGACATGTGAGGTTACCTCAATGAGAAATTTTACACACAGAGGAGCAGTAATTTCGGAGATATCACAGAAACAGTAACAGGCATTTCTACAGAAGAAATTGGAAATCTAGGGCTTCCTGTTCCGGGAGCTTCCCTCCACTGTTTTCAGAAAAGGAGTACATTGGACAACTCCATTTGAAGAGATCTATATATCTATCCAATCAGAAAAAAAATATTCCAAGTTTGTAAAATTAGGGTTTCTATGACAAACCCTAGATCAGCCAGCTCCGGAACGAAGACGGACACCTCAAATCGGTAAGATCTAATCCTTTGCTATTTTCATTTGAGGTTCTCATTTCAAAGTGATCTATCACATCAGCTTGATGATAAGCTTGGTGAAGTTGAATATTTCCAAGCATAGAAGTATTTGATCTCTCTGAAGAAAATGGATTGGACACCTACATGAGTATAGAGGTTCCAGTTTCAGAGGGAGACGAGGTTAGAAACCTTTCACAAGAAGAACTTGGTCAAAGCCAAAGAAGACATAATGCTCATGCTGCAGAGGATGATGAACCATCCAGAAAGAGATCCAGATATGAAAGTGAAGATTCTTCAAGCGAGGATGAATATGTTCTGATATCAGCTCTCACAGGTAACATTACTCATGGAAGTGATGATTGGCTTATAGACAGTGGGGCTTACAAATGTATGACGAGATTCAAGGAATCCTTTGTAAGACTGTCAGAACATGAATCACCTCACAAGGTGAAACTAGGAGATGACTAACAATATCCAATAAAAGGTAGTCGGGAATCTTCATACAAGCTAGACTCTGGTAAGTCTCTAACAATGAAAGAAGTATTGTTTGTTCCAGGACTCAAGAAGAACCTTCTCTCCATTTC
>LPNX010650561.1:379077-476539 GCA_001517045.1 Pseudotsuga menziesii
GAAGCAATAAAAGAAGAAGTGAAGAATGCAGAAGTGGTGATAGCCACCTTGAATAGCCTCCCAGGATCATGGAATTCATTCATTCAAGGAATGTGTTCCAGAAGGAAGTGATTACTTTCAGTACACTCCGAGAAGAAGAAGAAGCTCGACTCATAAGAATAGAAGAGAAGATGGGAGCAATTGAAGATCAAGCTCTTACCATCCAAAGAAGATCCCTCAAGCAATGAGGAATATGAAGAACTCAACTCTTGAAGAACTTCTTATCCATCCTAGCATTTGGATAAGAAATGATGCTATCATGAATGAAGAAGATGATGAAGCTGAAGGCTCAAGAAGGAGTATATCCACGAAACAAATAAAGATAAGTATTCAATTGTCATTTCATGATATTGTTTTGTTATGCATTTGTTTATATTTAGTTATTGTATTATGCATGATAGGATGTTTGCATTAATGACAGTATACTACTAATATGCATGTGATGGGTAAGTAGCTCATGGTGCTATACAAATTCTCCATTGCTACTTATCTAGAATGAAACCTCTTTGCTGACATATTGGATTAGTGCACAATCTCAATGTTGTCCTGGTAGAGATGGAAGGCATCTAGAAAGTTTCTGTGAGATATGGATGAATGTTGTATTGGCTAAAGTAGTTGCATGATCACATATTTATGCATAAGAGTTTTCCAGTATGAATATTCCTTATGAAATGTTTCTAACCATACAATTGCATTTGACTTGTAGGAAAGACCGCATACATAATTTCCTACAAGCAAAGAAGAATGAAGACTTGTTCCGAAGAACAAGTGACGACATTTCAAGACAAAGAATAATATGATGAATGCAGTGACATCATTGATGCAGAACCTTCCATCCATGAAGAAGTAACTAAGAAGAAATGGAAGACCAGTTCAAGAAGAATGATGTCAGGGCATAGTATCAATACATGAAGAGAAGTTCATAGTTCCATCATGCAGTAGATGGAAACATCGTGGGATACAAAGCAAGATTTGTAGCACAAGGCTTCTCACAAAAAGAAGGCCTAGACTACGAAGAGTCATTTGCAGCCAGTAAGAGTCTAAACACATACATGATGAGCCTAATGAAGATCTTAACCTTTGCTACAAGGTTGAAGATGCAAGTCTATACACTAGATGGATACATAGAATATTAGTAGCATAGGAAGCTACTTGTCACTCCGGTACAGAATGTTTTCAGTGCATAGAGCACAAAAGACAGAGGGAGTATGATGCTTCGCTTCAGAGGGAGTGACTACATAATATCTTGAGGTTCGACATGGTATGACAGGATGGGCAGATTACTGATGACTCTAGGCTTTACTAAGAGTAAAGCAGATTCCAACCTTTACTACAAGGTTGAAGATGGCAACCCAGTGATGCTTCTACTATATGTAGATGATCTATTTGTGACAGGTATAGATGGGTTGATTGCTGACACGAAGAGAAAGCTTGTTGCTGAGTTCGAGATGAAGGACTTGGGGATGATGCATTACTTTCTAGGTATGGAGGTGTGGCAGAGTACAGATGGAATCTTCCTTGGACAAGGGAAGTATGCAGTAGAGATCCTAAAGAGGTTTGGGATGTTGGACTGCAAAGCTATGGCCACACCTATGGCATCGAACCTGAAGCTATTGAGTGATGCTTCATCAGAGACGGTTGATGCTACGATGTATCGTCAGATGATTGGGTCATTGATGTACTTGGCGAACACGAGACCAGACATTTGCTTTGCTGTGAACACCTTGAGCCAGTACCTGACAGATCCGAGAAGTGTTCACTTGATGGCTGCAAAGCATATTCTGAGGTACCTGAAGGGTACAGTTGATTATGGACTCAAGTACAATGCAAATCAAAAGATTAACCTGGAGGGTTATGTTGATTCAGACTGGGCAGACAGTGCCACCGACAGGAAGAGTACTTCAGGATGTTGCTTCAGTATGGGATCAGGTGTGATCTCTTGGTTTAGCAGGAAGCAATCCTGTGTGGCACTGAGTACAGCTGAAGCAGAGTATGTCGCAGCTTGTTCAGCGAGTTGTGAGGCAGTATGGCTGCGGAAGTTACTGTCTGATATATTTGATCTCCAGTTGGATGCTACTTGTATACATTGTGACAACCAAAGTTGCGTGAAGTTGTCTGAGAATCCAGTGTTCCATGACAAGTCGAAGCATATCGAGATCAAGTATCACTATATCAGGGATATGGTGCAGAGAGGAGTAGTGAAGCTTCAGTATGTTGCGACGGAGAAACAGTTAGCTGATGTATTGACGAAGCCATTGGCTAGGCTGAAGTTCGAGTACTTCAGAGAGAGACTTGGTGTTATCCAGATCGAGGTTCCTTCCAAGAGAAAGTGATGAGACCCATAGCCATTCTGACATGGTGAGAGGATTGATTCCTTCCATGGTCAGATGTAAGGGCTGAGCCATTCTGTCATGGTGAGAAGATTCAGTTCCTTCCATGTCAGATATGAGTGCTGACTGCCATTCTGGGAATGGAGGCACCTGGTCAGTTACGAAGAACACTCAGTCAGGGACTATGCGAGCCATTCCGATGAGCAGGTCAGATGTAAGGGCTGAGCCATTCTGTTCATGTCCAAAGGATTAAGTTCCTTCCATGGCAGATGTGAGTGTTGGCCATTCTTTCAAGTAGGACAGATGTAAGGGCAACTGCCACTCTCAGGGAGAGTGGAGGCGCCTGGTCCGTTACCAGGTAGCTCAGTCAGGGACTGGGGGCCATTTTGACGAGGGCGTAGGATTCAGTTCCTACCAGGTCAGATGTGAGTGCACAAATCTCTCATCACTGTGGTAGGAGGGGCTCCGGCCTGGGTGAGAGTCGTTCATCATTGTGGTAGGATGTGTTCTGGCCTGGGTGAATGTGTGAAAATATTTCATCACTGTGGTAGGAGGGGCTCTGGCTTGGGTGAAAGTCATTCATCACTGTGGTAGGATGTGTTCCCGCCTGGATGGATGTGCCATTCCGACGAGTAGGTCAGATATAAGTGCAGATCCATTTCACAGATGTTAGTGATGTGATGTCCTATCATGCTGGTGAATGTGAGTGCTGGGCCTTTCTGATGTGATTGTAGTTTACTACATGATCAGATGTGAGTGCTGGGCGTGCCTTTCTGACAAGTAGGTCAGATGTTAGTGCTGGGCATGCCTTTCTGACGAGCAAGTCAGATGTAAGTGTTGGGCGAAGACCTACCTGGTGGCTAGGCCTACAACCAGCATGAAAAAGGGCTGGCTCTGTAGAACTTCCCATGACAAGATAGTACAAACATGATGATGACCAGAGATGATCCAGATCGAGCTATGATCCAGATCCAGTTATGATGACTCTAGATGATCCAGATCGAGAGATGATCCATATCCAGATCCAGATCGAGTGATGATCCAGATCCAGTCCAGTGATGATGATCTAGATCGAGTGATGATCCAGATGATCCAGATCGAGAGATGATCCAGATCCAGATCCAGATCGAGTGATGATCCAGATCCAGTTCTATGATGATCCAGATCGAGAGATGATCCAGATGAAAATGACTTGAAGATGAAGATGACTTGAAGATGAAGATGACTTGAAGACGAATATAATCCAGTTGATACAGAGAAGAAGACCAGTGCTGAAAATTGTGTCGAAAGAATAACTTCCTAGTTAAGAGGGAGTGTTGATGTACATATAACTTCGGAATGTATTCTTCTATGTATCTTATGTATTGTAACCCGATGTTTATTCCAGGATGTTTCTATTATGTATTTGAGTCATGTTGTCATGCCCCGATGTTCCAATCGGGAGGATTAATAATGTAAACAAGTCTTGTCAAGTCATTAGGTAAGTCACCACAGTTTCGGGGCACTTGAGTTATTATACACTAATTAAGGTGTAGGCTCGAGTAAGTAATTGTTGGTTGAGCCTACGTGTGAAAATGCACTTCAAGTGAACGAAAGAATATAAATAGAGAGTGAGAGTCTCTCTATTTATCACTTGCATAACACATCACTTGCTCTCTCAAGTGTGGCGCACTAGTGGAGAAGGAAATATACTGGGACTAGAAGACTACTGCTGTCGGGAGTGCATCTTACTGTTTTGGAGTCTTACATCTTGTGGTGATTCTATCTTTGAGGAAGTTGCGGGGCTTTCTCCATTTATGGTTTCCCCGATCAAAACTCTTTGTGTCTCTTATCTCTTGTGGTGTGCTTATGTTATTGCTGTGCTTGTTATTCTCTCAATGAAAATATCCTAACATAATGCTAGCTTAAATGTTGAAAAAATAACATTATTCTCTGACTTGACATCTCAGGGGTATTTTCTCTTTGGGTTAACACCATGGACAAAGGTTATCTAGCTAGAGGTTGTAGGGTGTGTTAGAGCATTATTACATACACTTTAAAAAAAATGTGGATGCGAATTTAGTATCGAAACACCAGTATATATAACATTATAACATACATTTTAAGATTTGTTAACATCGAAACACCATTTTATGTCTTAGCTTCCCTCCATAAATTACAGTCAGGGTTTTATTGATAGTTTGGCTTTGCCAACATTTATTACACCTTGTCAAGTCTTACCTATATTAGCTATTAAGGGATAATAAATTATGTCATATCACCACCCATACCTATCATTGTGTATATCAATTCTCCGAATTCAAACTTTCTCCTTAACTCGAACAATTTATTACGATTGTTGATAGACATGAATCCATGCAAAGGGATGTGTGTATTTGATTGCGATGTTAACGAGTTGTTCCAGTTTTAATTGCCGAAGAAAAATTTGTTGGAAACAATAATTATGAATAGCTTGCACACATATCACCACCCATACCTGTCATGTTGTACATCAATTCTCTAAATTCCAACTTTCTCTTTAACTACAACAATTTATTACGATTAGTAATACAGAGGAAAAATAAAAATTGAGAATTGTTCCACATGAATCCATGCAGAGGGATGCATGTATCTGTTTCCCATGTTAATGAGTTCTTCCAGTTTTAATTGCGGGAGAAAAATCTGTTGGAAACAACAATTATGAATAGCTTGCACAATTAAACTCTCAAATTGAACTAAATATATAGCAATTCAAACCAACAATAAATCCATTGTTAAATATCTGCAAGATAATTTATCTTTGTTTTAATAGCATTAAAGGGATTGTATAAATTGCATCCGTGGACCAAAAATCAACGACTAAAATTAAGAATTCCAACGATTAAATTTCCTAGAAATCGTTTGAGTTTTTAAGATTGCATTCAGGATTAAGGACAGTTAGTAATTGTTGTTATATGTATGGAACCTGCATATATTTTTGAATCAGAATTTCATGGAGCACATTGTAGAATGCACCAATATCCTTCATAGCAATGTCATGTTGGAGAGTAAAAGATTGAAATTGTACTATTTAGGTTGTTAGAGTTTGGAGACTAAGAATAACAAGGTCAAGGATATCTTTATTGTACTATTTGAGTGTTGTTGGTCTCATACCGTAAGATGACATCAAATTGGAGATCGGATTTTTACCATCTTCATAAGCCAACGAATCTGTCATGAGTAAGCATAACTGGGAAAGTAACCTTGAGAAATTTGTTAAAGGCGCCAACTACCATGACTATCTTTTTCCTTGTATAAATCATAAACGGGTAAGTAACCTTGCAATCAATGCCATTTCATGGTAAACTCCCATAACAACTTTGATGTGATCTCAAAACTAATTAATATGCTTTGCAAAAGTAGTAGTGTGTGTAAATGGAGCATAATAAAGTTCCGAAAGGTTGTCTAGAAGAAGACCATGTTCAATAGGAAACTCCATGACAATTTGTACATGAATATTAAATTTTGATGGAGGCACCATAGATGGAATAAGAGCATTAGGAATTGTAGTACCATGCCATACCCAAATCAACCCATCTTTCTCAAAACATGGAAGTGGTTTAATGTGAACATTCAACAAATTAGTAGATGGCATCTTCTCACATACACCATATGTTGCATACTCCAAACCATGGTATGGGAATTGTATGCACCCATAAACCGCCAAACCAAAGTGTAATGGGCATGCCGTGTGTGCACATGTATTCTGGACACATCTTACACTGCCATCTTCCCATGAAATATAATCCATGTCTTGTCAAAACAATCAAAAGGAACCATTCTATGATCGTTCAAATCGATAAAAATGTAATTAGATACCAAAATTTATTTAGATTGGGAACATACGGCTCAATAGGATTAGAGACACGTAAATGCTTTTTAGAAGGTTTTTTCTTTTCTGATATAATACAACTAGTAATTGTTAAAGATATATTTGAAGTTTCTGGATAATATTTATCTTTCTCTATGTTTGATAGAATATCATCCTATCCTATAGTAAATTTTCAATGACAAGGACTTCCATTTTGGCCAAATTATTAAAGGAAAATTTAACCCTTACTTTAGATATGTGAACATTCTCACGTGTTTTTGTGTAATGTTCCAACCCAATTAGAGACAATATTTTCCTTTCAATATATTAATGAATTGGATACCTTCAACACCCTTCTTATAACAATGTTGTAGATTGCTAATCTAATCTTACTAACTGTTAAAACTTTGTGCATGTCTTGAGATATAATGTCTATCAACAATTGAATTTAAATTGTTGTAGTTTACATATTTCCAAATCCATGAGACTTCATCAATATACATTTATGAACTTCTATAGGTTATATCCTTGTTTGAAATATGATTTCAATCCCATTCTCTTTGTATTTGGTGGAAACATTTTTTTTAAACAGAAACTATAAAAAGGTTTGGTATCAAACAGGCTGTGCACAACCGTACATTACAAAAAACTACAACTGAGAAGTTCTTGCTGGTCTGAAATAGATGAGGCAAAACTAGGCCAAAGAATTGACCTTAATATTCCAAACAGAGTTCTTACATAGCTGTTAAAGACAGAGGTAGTATATACCCGAATAAACTGCTGATTAAGAAGTAAACAAAAAAACATAAACTGATTATCAAACTCATTAAGGGTTGCCTGGATGTCCCAGGGGCTGAGTGACTGATTCCTCCTCCATGTGCTGAGAAACCCCTGGAGGGTTTTCATTTGCTTGAATTCCTTGATTCATTTGAACCTGACGTTGGAGGTCCTCCTGAATGTAATCCACTTTCCCCATGATTTCCTTTAAATTCATCTCAGTATCATCAATCCTAACATCATGGTTGCTAATCTGATAGGATGTGTAACCAACCAAATCAACTAGATTTTTAATTTCTTTAGTTGTCTCTCTACTGTCAATGATTCCAATAACCACCATTTCATAAAGATGCCTTAGATTTGCCTTCAGGTCTGCAAGACCTGCGTTTTCACCTACACGGTCCATTCTTTCATGGCTGGAATTGAGGTTAGCGAGATTAAGGCTAGAAAAACTACTGAGTAAATCCCTATCAGAACCTGTAAGCTCGTGAGCCTGCCCAAAACATATAAAACTAAGACTGGAAGACATATTACCGAAAGCTGAGATGAGAGTAGTAATTTCCTGCTGAAGAATGTCACAATCCTTCTTGCTATGGCATGAGAGAGTTCCAAACACTCCTTCCTTCCACCCAGAACAATTGCACCCAAAAATCAAAGTGTTACCTCCAAGGAGAAAGTGCCCGTCTGTGAGAGTACTGGACGCAGAACTTGATATTGAACGCCACAAAGGACCAACAGCTCGCGAAGAGCAGATGCAATTCAAGAACGCAACAAGAGCTATCCTTTCCTTAACGAAGGCCTTGATCAGAGGCAAGGACTCCCAAGGGATCCCTTGAGCATAGCCTTCATCGACTCCTGAGATTACAACAAACAAAGTTTTTTTTTTTCCGGAGAGATTATAGAGAAATGAGAAAGGTTTGGGCTAACATAAGGAGCGGGGGGCAAGGAAACTTCGGGAAGAAGCCATTACGCAGAGAGTGATGAGACCTGGAGCATGGATCTAAATGAACTATTACTCCGGAGGGGATGGTTCATTAAGGCAGGCATGATCGAGATGGAGCTGGAGGTGAGTGGAGACCATGCATCGACTAGGCAAGGTGCATGTAATAAACCATAGTTTATGACCATTGTTCCAACGAGAATTGAGAAAGGGTGGGTTAGAAGGGGGGGATGAAGCCTTAGAAACATTAGGGTATAGGTTTGATGCTTATGCCTAAGCCATTGAGGCAAAAGTGACCTTGAGGAAAGGAGGCCCCAATGTTGGCCAAGACATCTGCAGAGGCATTATTTGCTCGAAGTATGTGATAAAACTCATAATTGTCTGAAAGGAGAGGAGTGATTTTGTCATACAACCTTCTACACTTGATGGAACCTATAGAGTAGCCATTTATCATTTTGTATATGACTTTCCTTGAGTCGCCAAATATCGCTATCCTGGAGAATTCTGTAGTGTCCAAAAGTTCTAAACCTTGCAAGAGAGCCATCCACTCCGCTTCATTATTCGTCTTGTGGCCCAGACCCCAAGCAAAGGTTTTTTCAGTTTGTCCTCCGGGATCCAATAAGATCCCCCCCGCACCTGCCACCCCTGGTATTTGGTGGAAACATTTTTACAAACACTTTGAATACTTTTTTCTATAGCTGACTGCCACTTATCAGACCTTATGAATTATTGTATCATACTTTCTAGCCATCTCTTAATTGAAGAAAGTGCCCATTTTCTTTAACAAGTTTTCTCATCCATTCTCAAGGATTATTCTTTAAATATGTTGCAAGGAAATAATGTATGAAGTTTGTTAAACATTTTTAGAATTGTGAAGAAGGGCAAGGTGGTGAATCTGAACTAGTGGGTTTCCTTCCCTGAGAGCATGAATATGATAGTGTGTATTTCCTTCACTGTGGGTGCATAAAAAGTATGCTACAATCATTGTAGTGGGATGTTTCCTTCATATTGTTGTAATCATTGTAGTTATTGAAGGATATTTGTTGTTGTAATGTTCCGATTAGGGATGTTCACTCTATTTTAAGGGATGGCCTACCTAGGGTTGAAGGTTAAGTGTGGAAAGTTTAGGAACTCTTCATCTTTTAGTGAAATCACACTTAAATAGCAATGTATTGTTGGTTGTTCGTTTTATAAATAAGGATGCCTACTTGTGTATACTTCATTTATTGTTTCATATGAGGTTGTCCTTTAATCATTCGTGGTTTTAGTTGCATGTATTAGTTGGATAACTTTGTACTTGTTGTGAGAAGCATATTTGAAAGGGCCTTCCTTTAATTTTTAGGTAGATCCAAGTGGTTAGTTGGAGCATCTTATAACATACTAACTACACCTCTTTTCATACAAGTTTGAACCTTATTGATTGTATACCTTTATTCCATCACCCATGGGATAGGAATTAGTCTTGGAAATCCACCATTCCCTTTAATTCTAAAGAATATTATAATTATTTATTCTAGGGATTCCCCTCTTGTCATGGAGGATGGCTACCCTAAAGTGAGAGAAAGATTTATAGTGATGATAGTGGGTAATCTTCCAAATTCCCCCCAAGATTGAATTTTCTTCAAAGACTTGAATATATTTGAGCGCAAGTCCAGGAGATAACACATCCTAGAAATGGTATTACAAGGAAAAACTGGGAATATGTGCATACTAACCATCTATATTTGTCAAATAAAACTTTTGACTAATGGTTGAGTCTTATGAAGATGCATAAAGACACTTAAAATGAAATTGAAAAGTATTTTTTTAAGTAGATGGATAAAATAAACAAAATCAAAGGAATGAGAAATCCTTCATTCAGAGAGATGCAAAAAAATCAAAGACATGTTGAAATTAGTGAAAGGAAAACATAGAAATAGAGACGTTAAGGTATCCAAAGTGCAAAAGGGAAAAATCTAGCTTATATAAGAGCTTAACCCTACTAAAGTAGTAGGGTACAATAAATCCATCATATATGAAAATTTCGCAGTCCAAATACAGTGACACTTGATTCACCCGAAAGTAGACATTTAAAGTTATTACAGGTGCAAATTTCACTTAGTGAGTATGTAGATTAGACAAAGCACCACTAGAAGTAGATTAAATCCTCAACAAATAACTAGTTGATTAATATGTATATGTCTAATGTGTTTTAGGTTTTGGTACATTCCCCATTAGTAGTTTATGCACATTCTAGTATGCTTACCCTTTTTATTCATATGCCCTACCTATGATTAAGAATAGAGGCAATAAATGTAATAGCTTATCCATATTCTTTTATTGCAATTACCATATCCTAGTTTTGTACATTATTATAGCATAAATATAGAATGAAGTTATTCTCCTTCTATTGGAATGGAAGCTAAATCCTCTTATTGGAAGCTCACTTATTGAATCCACATTAGTAAAACCATTCAAACAATAGAAATACACTTCAATTTTACTAATATCTCAATTCACTTTTCATGCTTGAAATTCTAGATATACTTTGCCTCAAAAGTATCAACTATTTGTAACTAATTTTCTTTCTTGGAAAATGCAAGAAGAGCGTTGCTAATGCTTGGTAAAGTTCAATATGATCTCCACAAAATTGTTGATCGTTATGTAAGGATATAAATGCTCATTGTTTTTTCTTGTTACTTTTAAATGTGGTCATTGATCCCATATGATTATGTAGATGATTATATCAATATAGTGACCATGTTTCACTAAATTTATATACTAGATGCACTAATCCACCTTGCACAAATGATATTATAGTTTTTCCATATTAGGAAGGTGATCATCCCCCTAACTACCAATCCATTGAAATTATAACATTTTCTAATGGAGATTCAAATGAGACAATCATCTTTCTAATTGAAGTGATAGTTATAATGTTGGAAATTGGTGTTGTAGTGTGAGTAGTAAGTAGTCAATGACATCAAAACCAAGTGACATCGATTGATGATTCAATTATGTCAACCTCAAAGTATTGGCAAGGCACTAAAAATTGGGAACATATATCTAGATAAAAAGGATAATGAGAAACACATACAATGGGTTAGGCAAGATTAATAAGATCTCTATATAACACTGATTTTATTGCATGTGATATTTATGTATTGCAAATATTTTTGTTTAGTTAATAGTGCCATTTACTTGTGTTCTCTAGATATGAGCATGTAGGTTATCGATGAGTGATTTTAAGCATGGTTGTATTTGGAAATAAAAATTGGATTCTAATCATGGTTGTATTTAGATATTATTGTTTTTTCTTAGAATTACAAATAATGCAATCTTGGTGTTAATATTGATCCTTTACCCAATTTTTAAAGGGTTCTAGTTCAATGGAAGAACACTTTCCTTACAAGCAGGAGGTTGGTGGTTCAATTCCTTTGTGCCCTAATGATTTTGAAATATTGGTATTTTAAATAAAATATATTTTATTATAATTTATTATGGCTCTAGGGGGGGTTTCAAATCATTTTTGTATGTTTCTATGAGGGGGGTTATAAACCACTTTCATATGTCACTACGAGGGGGGTTCAAAACTGCTCTTGTATGTTATATCAAGGGGGGTTCAAAACCCCACCCTGTAGGTTTATATGAGGGGGGTTCATATATTCCCCCAAATGTTTGTAATATGGAGTTTTAGGGGGAGGTTTGAAATTCCCTCGTAGGTGCCTATGAGGGGGGTTTTGAACCACCCTCAAAGGTACCTACAATGGGGGTTTATAACCACCCCAAAAGGTTTGTCATAAGGAATTTTATGGGGGGGTTGAACCTCCCCCAAAAGTCACTATTATTGTTAGTTTTGATCTCTTCCAAAACCATCCTTAAAAGTAAAATTTTTTAGCGTCGGTGCTATTGGGGGAGGTTTTGTTAAGACCACCTCCAAAGTTTTGTAAGATGGAGTTTTAGGGGGGGTTTAAAACCATCCTTATAGGAACCTATGAAGGGGGTTTGTATCCACCCCTATAGGTACCTATGAGGGGGGATTGTAACCTCCCTCATAGGTACCTAATAGGGGGGTTTGTAACTACCCGCAAAGGTTTGTAATAAGGAATTTTAGGGGGGGGTTGGAACCTCCCGCATAGGAGTCTACGAGGGGGGTTTAGAACCACCATTAAAAGTCACTTTTTTTTGGGGGTGGGGGTGTTTAGAACCACCCAAAAAGTCACTTTTAAAGTGGTTTTGATATCTTCCAAAATCACCCTAAAAGGACAAACTTTTAGCGTCGGTGCTATTGGGGGAAGTTTTGTAAAGACCACCTCTAAAGCTAAAACTACCTCAAAAAGTGACTTTTGGAGGTGGAAGACAACCCCCCTAAAAATCAAATTTGTTGTAGTGAATATTTGGCATTGAGACTATTATAAGATAAACTGCTTATGAGAAACTCACCATATTGCCATTGTATCCTTCAATGCATCATCCATAGCTAGAAAACGTTGAGGTTCATATACTTTTTTATTTAAACTATGTAAGAAAGGAATCCAATTTAGGTAAACCTTCATAGGTCAGTAGATCACATATCTCAGTGCCTACCTGTCGCACAAGTTTCGTGATTCTTACACACTTACACATTCATACTTCATGTAGTCGATTCTGCTAATTCTCTATAGATTCTCCTGAGTCCGATGAGCATGAACTAATACTTCACCAACTGATTTTTCCATTGGTTGTTAGATTGACATAGTATTCCATCGCAGAAGCAATATTGTATATATGATCCAGATATCCATCTTGTCCTTCATTGTTTACATGCTTGACATATCTCTATCCTTCCAGAGTATCAATTGGAGAGACAACCCATAGTTCCGCATCTTCAAATTTTAATATCCTCTTCTTAAAATTTATAATGGTTTGATTTTCGATATCCCAATCGATTCCCAGAAGTGCGAGACACAGATTCGTATCATTGATAATATCTATAACATCAAAATATGAATAGGTCCAAAGTCCTACTTCGACGAAAACTTCTGTTAGTCGACCAATAGGAAATACCTTCAATCTGTTGGCTAACCTTAGCTGAACAGGAGACCATACTAGTCTCATCTTTCCCATGTTTTTCTAGTGAGAATATTAATGTTTGAGCCCGAATTCAAAATGGTAAAATCTATGTCATAGTCACCTATCTAGGCATTCATCCTTATCTCACAACCAGTTTTCAGTCTTTTACAAATGTGGTTAACTCCCTTCTTCGATCACACACTTTTTTCAATTTCTTCAACTAAAGTTGACAGTTCTACCACAATATCCTTATATTCTATCCATGCTAAAAAGCATTTAAATAAATCTGTCAACTTGCTTTCCTTTTCTGTCGATTTTTTTTTAAATAATTGTTTAAATCTTCGAGGAATTTCTATGGTCGGTCCCTCACTCAATATTGGGACAACAACAGAAGTTAATGCTTGATTTATGTCGACGAACTCATGACATGCATCAAATAACATGTTGGTTCTGACTGGGCAGACCCAGGTTTACTTTACTATACCAACAAAACCCCTAGCTCACTGGCCCTTTCGATGACAGACCACAGAGCGGCCTGAAGTCTCACCCGAAGTGATCTTAAATGGGGTGGCTGAAGACTCAGGTGTCTTCAACCGGGTTCTGTAGCATCCTATGGTCTCGCGACTCTTCTTAGCCAACGGGATCTCTCTGCGGAAGCGATATCTCCTTCTAGCTGGCGCTGATAGGGAGCGGACTCTTATCGCATCGCCACTGCCTTAAGTGCAGTGGTTGAGCTCTCTCTTCTTGGTCGCTCAGGTACTGTCTTCTTTGACTTCCCTGTCCCAATGTAGCAGCTTTTCCTATAACTGCGGGACCCTGCTCCAACAGTCCCCTAACACTTACTTGTGGCTCGTCCCTGAGCCACTAACAACTGGCTTCTCCTACTGTAGCTTCTCCTTGGCTTCCTGCAAAGTCCTTGCGAATCTCTCTCGAAGTCCTGCAACTTCGTTGTTCATAGCTTCGACACACTCTTGTGTCGTTTCAAGCATAGATTGACTAATGCTGGAGTCTTCTGTAAACTTAGTTCGTAGGTATCTCTTATCTTTCCTTCCCTTATTTTCATGCTCTCACTCTCGTCGCTTGCAAGACTTTCCATCCCTTTCTTCGCCATAGGGATTCAAATCCCTGGTATCACGAGAACTCCTCTCTAGCTGGATTAGAACTCGTATCCCAAAGAAAATATAAATCTGTATCTTCCAGCCTTCTTAAACATTTCACTCAGTTTGGATAATTTTATATGAAAACTATACAAACCATGAATTCCATTCCGAGAACAAGCCTTTGTCTGCATTCTAAAGTTCTGCTTGTTGGTTTGTTTTCCCCTTTCATTTTTCTCCTCAGCAAATCGCTCCAGGTTTTCATGCTGCCTATGATCTTCATATTTTCGTTTCTTTGCCTCTGCAATCTCTTGTTCTTCTCTTAGGTGATGAGATAGGTCAACTTCCTTCTCCCGTTTCCTTCTTTTTCTCATTTTTAATTTCTTCCTGGCTGTAGATTTCTTCTCATCATTCTTCTGCTCTGTTTTCTTATCTTCAGTGATCTTCTCGTCTTTCTGCTTCTCTGTAGCAAAGACTTTGATGACATATTCTACATCCTGTGCTTGACTCCTCATCCTTGGCGGATGTCTAACCTGTGATGTACCTAATTTCAAAACCTTGGGCGGCGTCGTGATAGCGGATGCAAGGCCACCACGCTGGAATATTTGCACAATGTCCTCTAAAGGCTTCGTCTCGGACAGAAACCACTCGGTGCAATACTCTGGATGGACAATGGCTGCGAAATTGGGGAAAACTAGCACTCTGTAACTGAAGTATCTTTGCATAGGACAACTCTCCAAATTTCTATGTAACTCTCAGAAATCGCAAAAGTAACCCTTCTGTATGAATGATCTCTGAATTTATAACGAAATCGATAATCTTTGAAGCAACGATCATCTAGGCTAGACCCGTCGGCGGTATTAATTGCATGGAAAAGACAATACCCGTCGTTTTGATCCCCATTGATTGTTGAAATCCGATCAAATTTCCCTCGAAACTTGTGTATAGGCGCCGGTCTCGACCAAGATTTAGCAAATATGGAAAAATCATTATACTATTGCCAAATCTAGGGTAACGTATACCGGTCATTTCTGGAATAACTTCCTGTCAGAAGGTGAAGTGACTGGCCCTCTGTCTCTTTTCAAACTTGTCTACATGGCACAGGGAGCATCGCATTGCTGCGATGTCACACCGCATCGTTCTGAACCAACCTGCTAGCATAAAAATCCGCAACGTTCAAAACTTGCGCAACATAACCTCTTTTTTTTATTTTTATACCCTCACCTCCGCAAGCATCCCGTGATTTGCGCAAAATAAACTTTCCTCATGTGATTCCTTATACTTAGAATACTTATAACTCTTTACCTGCCGGTGTAGACTAATTACCGGTGCGATGCCTCCTTTCAACAACACTGGGCATTTGCACTCCTTTAAACTGTCTGAGTTAGGGCTGGGAGGTGAAGTGGCTATCACTATAAAGCTTAAGTCTACTGCCATTAATCGAAGTGGGAAGAAGCTCCCCGTTCAGTTTGTTGAGCTGAACGACACCTCCTTCTGTAACATACTGAATCTGATATGGCCCCAACCAATGCGTCTTGAACTTCCCTGGAAACTCAACAAACTTACTGTCATATAGGAGCACTAGGTCTTCTATCTGAAAACTCTTGCTCTTGATGTGCCTGTCATGCCAAGATTTCTCTCGTGCCTTCTGCACTTTCTGATGAAATCTTGCGATGAATCTGTCTTCTTCTAAGGTAAGCAGCCGCGCTAGTCTTTCATTCATCGTATCTGTATCAGCTATCTCAGAATTTGAGCAACTCTTAAACTGGGAATAATATATTCCATAGGCATAACAGCCTCTTGTCCATACACCAAGCTGAAAGGTGTGTGTCCTGTGAGTTTCTTGCATGTAGTCCTATAAGCCCATAATATAGCATTAACCCTGAGGTCCCAATCATTTCTTTGGCTGTCACAGATATTAGTAAGAGCATTTTCTAGAATCTTGTTAAAGGCCTCCACCGTACCATTAGCTTGAGGATGGTAGGGAGTGCTCTTATGGTGCTGGATCTGAAATTCCTTCGTCAAGGCCTCAATAGTGCGGTTCAAAAAATGTGTGCCTTGATCAATCATCAAGATTACTGGACATCCAAATCTACTTATGATGTTTTCAAAGATGAACTGTGCAGCTGTAGTAGCATCACAATTCCTTACTGCTTTTGCCTCTGCCCACCTGGTGAGGTATTATGTTCCTGTGATGATTTGCACCGGTTCATTTCCCTGGTGGGTTGATAGGACCCACGAAATCTATATCCCACTTGTCAAATGCCCGCAGCGTAATCTGTGGTCGCAACGACATTTCATCTCTCCGCGAAGGTTTTCCTACCCTCTGGCAGATATCACAGCATCTGCAAAATTCCTTAGTGTCTTTATGCAAAGTAGGCCACCATAACCCTGCAGTCATGATTTTCTGAGCAGTCGGCTTTCCTGCAAAATGACCTCCTACGGTACTTGAGTGTGCTTCTCTGATAATGGTCTCTTTCTCGTGCGGCATCACGCATCTGTGCAGGACTTCATCTGGACGTAACTTATATAGATGTCCTGCGATCAAAGTGAAGTCTGCTGCTCTCACAACTAACTGTTTCTTTTGTTGCTTAGTAAATTCAACTGGTGCCCACCCTGTAGTGAGAAAGTAAATAATATCCTCATAGTACTCATCTGCGATCTGGATAGAAAATAATGTGCATCTGGCAGATTATCCTCTAAATTACTTGGTTCTTCTCCTGAATCTATTCACGATAGATGATCAGGTCCGGCATTTAATCTTCCTAGTTTTACAATAATTTCAAAATCATACTCGTGAAATAAGAGTAACCATCTACAGATCCTTCCTCCTAATACTGGTTTATGGACCAAATACTTTAAAGCAGAATGGTCAGTAAACATCTTGAATGGGGCACCCAACAGGTAGTGCCTGAACTTCTGTAGAGCATACACCATAGCTAATCCTTCTCTTTCTGTAGTGGTGTAGTTATTTTCCGTGGTAGATAGCTTTCTGCTTGAGTACGCGATAGGGTGATCGATACCCCCTTCTCCTGGCTGTGTTAAGACAATCCCCAGTGCGATGCCAGATGCATCCACATGGACATGAAATGGCTTGTTCCAATCTGGGAATACTAAGATGGGTGCTGTAACCATCTTCTCTTTAAGTGTGTCTAAACTTTGCTGCCATTCCTCATTCCATAGGAATTTCACGTCTTTCTTTAACAACTTTTCCATAGGTGCTGTGATTTTTGCATAACTTTTGATGAATTTTCTATAGTACCTGGTATGACCGAGCACTGTTCTCAATTCCTTGACTGAGTTGGGTGCTGGGAGATGTATAATAATGGCAATCTTTGCAGGATCTACCATCAAGCCTTGTCTGCAAACAATATGACCCAACAAAATACCAAATGGTGCACAGAATATACATTTCTTCAAGTCAAGAGAAATCTGATATTGCCTACATTTCTCTAACATGAGCCTTAAATCTCCTATATGCTTGTCGATTAATCCAAATACAGTCCAATCATCAAAATAGACTTCTAAGAATTTATGGATGTATTCCTTGAATACAACAACTACTACTCTAGAAAAGATAGCTGGTGCATTTTTAAGACTAAAGGGCATTACCGTATATTGGAATGAGCCCCATTCTGTTGCAAAGGTGGTCTTATGTTGATCCTCTGAATGAATTATGATTTGGTGATAGCCTGAAAAGCCATCAGTGAAGGAGTAGACCTCATGTCCTCCCACATTGTCTAAGACTTCATTAGTGAAAGGTGTCGGAAATGGGTCATGAAGTGATGCGTCGTTGAGTTTGCGCAGGTCGACACAAATCCTGATTTCTCCTTTGGTTTTCTTTTCCTGCAAGACCATGGGACTGACCCAATCGCTATTTTCTACAGGTTCAATGATGCCTGCTGCTAGAATCTTATTGATCTCATCCTTAACTTTTTCTTTATAGCGGTGATTCAATCTGTATGGACGCTGCTTAACTGGCCTAGCATCCTCTTTCAATGGTATGCGCATGACTCCCAAATCTCCTACTATTCCCTTCATCTCTGTGAACTTAGTGGGAAATAGGTCCTGATAGTCATGTAAGAGATCTGTGATGTGTCCTACTATTTCATCATCCCAATAGTCTTCAATAGAGGCAAACTTTGGTTCTATTTCTGTGCCAATATTGATCCTTTTAATCTTGATAGGGTCTTTGATAGCTGGAATCTCGAGTTTTGGTCCATCAACATCGCGAGTCCCTTCTGAATTGGGAATGTTGACACTGTGAGGATTCTCGTACTCATCATTTGGCTCTGCTGCGAAGTTGTAACACTCAAGCGCATCTTCTAACTGGATAGCCCAATCAGACTGAACAGACACTGATTGGGTACAGTCATCAAATATCTTGGTTTTTATAATGCCTAGGGCCTGTTCAATGCTTGGATACTCAGATTCAAAAGTGAAAGTGAGTAGAAAGCTGTCTATCATAAGTGGCCATGTGATGGTTCCCCTGCGCAATTTTGTCTCTGTGTACCAATTCCTTGGCACTGTGTCTAAAGTATGAATGAATAGGTGAACCCATTCATCCCCTGGAATTGCTGACCAACTCTGTTCGCAATTCTGAATATGTGACCTGGGGTCACTCTCTCCTGTGTATTTCTACTGTAAAGGCTCCTTGTCATTAGAAAATCTGATCGCCATCAGTCTCTTAAGATCATCCCATGATGCGATATGTTCTTTATGTGCGTGCCACCATCTTGCAGGTGTGGCTTTTACTACAAGGTCCATAGTTGTCATCCTCTGCTCTTGAGGAATTTCTTGTTCAAACTGCTATAAAAAGTCATTGACATCCGCTAAGCCATGAAACGATGGAATGTCAATACTCTCGGCGCCAATCCGATGCAGTGACTTAGTCATAAACGCGCATCTGCGAGCTGAGATTTCGTAAAGTCTATTCTGCCAATTTTCTAAACCAACCTCCGAATCTAATGCGCATGAGCTGTCGCATCGCCAAATAATATTTCCTTCTGCAGTAGGGTTTATGTAATCACTCTGATTAGCAGTGATCTGATAAAGGCTTTCCGTGTTACGCGCCTCCTCCTCTGCTCGGATAGGTTCAATATAGCGAGGACCCTGAAAAGGATCCAATGGTGTGATGACCCAGATCTGTGTATCCTCAAAGGTCATTTGTCTTTTCTTTAAGTTGATAACAGCCATGTTATCTATTGCCCAATCAATACCTAGTAAAGATAGATATGGTCTACTATCGCCAATGATTTCTATAACTTCAAAGTCGGCAAAGCTGCGAACTCCGTCAATATCAACGGGCACCTGCGGTAATCGACCCAGTGGTGATACCCGCTACTGATTGGCTAAACGCAGATGGATAGGCGATCTTGCTAACTTAGGGCTACCCATTTGTTCCCATGTTTGCTTAGTCAGAACATTTACCTCTGATCCTAAATCTAGGATTACCTTGTCCATTTCAAATTCTCCAATTTGTGCTGTGAGTCTCATCTCTCTTCCTGTTCTTGTATGTCCCATAATATTATGAACAGTACGCTGCGCACTGTTCACGGAAGAAGATGGCTGACACTGATCTATGATGCACTGAAGCTCTCCGATAGCTTTCTCATTTCTAACGAGTTTCAAGCAACTCCATAGGAAGGATTGTACACTTCCTATCGACTCATCCTCTTCGCACCTTCCCGGTGTGGTAGCTTGCGATATCTGCACAGGACTAACGCCACAAGGTGTTTGCTGCAGTACGTCCCTACAAGGCAGTACCTGCGATCCCGATGCTGTAGTTTCAGTAAAGAAAGTTTTTGCTTGCTGAAACGTTTCTTTGTTCTTCTGCAGGTCGAGTGGTGTTGATTTATTAGTTTCTTTGTGCACCCACTCCGGACCTGTGTTCTTTGCGTCATCTTATGATGTGCTACTAGTAGAAGAACCGCTGCGAGTCACAATATGGACTCTTGGTTCTGGCTCTTTCTGCTCAGCAGCAATAAGCTGAATGTTCTGTTTTACTGTTGGCTTAGGGTCCCTAATCTTGGCTATCAATATCGGACACTCTTCTATAATATGCTCATAGGACTTGCAATACTTACATGTCGTACTAGGGTTCTGAAAGTTCCTAGCATAGTGTCCTACAATTCCACAATTGTAACAAGTAATAGGTCCACGGCCATGGCCAAAGCCTCCTCCACGGCCTCGTCCTCTGAATCCTCCTCCACGACCAACATGAGCTTCTTCATGCTGTGGTCCTGATGCTGAACCTGGTGTTTCCGACTGGACTCTGTATACGTCATGTTTTCTTTCTATCATAAGATCATAAGCTCGGCAATTATGTTCATCATGACCTACTGACTTACAGAAGTTACAATATAATTTCTTAGGGGTTTGTACATACTTCTGAAGTCAAGGGCATTCCTGTGGTCGATGTCCTCTTGTTCTGCAGAGTTCACACCACGGCCCTTGAGTCTGTAATAAGGGGTTAGGAGCCCCACTTGCTAAATATTCTACAAATACTGGACAATTATCCTTAGTATGGCCCTGTCCTTTACAATTTATACACCATAGTTCTTGTGCAATCTCTTTTCCTTTCTTAATCTCATGCATCTATAACGTGAGATTGAATAACTGGTTCTGCAGGTTTGTCATTCCTGTACTGGTCTTAGCTAGAGGCAAAGCCTCTAGTTTCATTGCCATCTCCAATGCTTCATCCTGTGTACAGAGTCTCTGTTGCATTAATGGAAGTCTGATGTGAGGAAGCAATGCTGCGATGAACCATTCTTTATGCTGCTCCAGCGCAAACTCAAAGCTAACCTAGTCTATAAGAGCTTTGAATTTCTGATCAAAGTCCCATACTGACTCTGTAGGTAACTCTTTAATGTCTTTAAGCTCTGTGAGACACTGTGACTCAGACTTAGATTTCTTAAATTCTTTAATCATTGTGGTCTTGACCTGTGCAAGCGTTCTGACTGGCGCTGTTGTATACTTCATATACCATGTTAAAGCTCTGTCTCTAAGTGTAGTGACCAACTGGACAAGTTTTATATTATCATCCTGGATTCCTTTAATGGTCCATACGGCTTCACATAGGAACCAATGTTGTTCCGAGTCTTCTGCCCCTGTACCCTTGAAGGTAGGTAACTTCATGTCATCCCCCATTCTGTTTCTACGTGGTGGATGCTGATTTGCTGTATTAATACCACTCAGCGGTGTAGGTGTAGGTGATGTAGCGGTAGTATGTACTGTATGTGAACTACTAGATGTAGTTCCTACAGGATTACTCTGAGTCCCGGTTGTTTTCTGTGGGGTATAAGGGTGGTAAGGGATGCCTCCTACTAGTCTCTCTGTATTATTGTGAATCTTTTCTCTAGTGCTGTCTAAACTGTTTTCAAAGAGAGAAGATCTGAAATCTACTTTATATTTCTTACCACTACGTGTACATCCAATTTCATCAAAATCCCTCTCAAACTCTTGTGACATTACACTGACTTAGCTTATTCATCTGAGGATAAATCCATTACTCCTTTTTCATGCAATAACATCTTAATGAACAAGTTTAAAGAGCTTAGGTACTTACCACGATATCCTTTGAATAAGTACCTCTCTGCTTCGCTGAAACTCTTTCTTTGATCGACTGTGAACTCTGTAATGAAGCCTTCCAGCAAACTCGCAAGCCAGAAGTCTACTATCCGTGAAATGGGATTATCAACGCTCTTCACGGTCTGGATCAGCTCCGACGTCCAGACTATGTTTCTTTTCTTATTGAATATGTTCTTATCAGTCAACTTTGATAACTAGTCATATAGCTCGTTTTCATAGGTCGCAAAAAATATCTCATGCAGATCTGTGAAGATATGTTTTTGTAACCAGTCCTCTATACTCAGTACTCTTGTTTTCTATCGCAGCGAATTCTTTTTCCCTAGACCCAACCCACTGGTTGAGTTCTTCTTTAGTAGGATGCCAACAGAACATTAGCTCGTCAATGTTTTCAAAGCTGGCAATGGAACCATTTGTTGGTTCTGATTGGGCAGACCCGGGTTTACTTTAATGTACCAACAAAACCCCTAGCTCACTGGCCCTTTCGGCGACAGACCGCAGAGTGGCATGAAGTCTCAACCGAAGTGATCTTAAATGTTGTGGCTGAAGACTCAGGTGTCTTTAACCAGTTTCTGTAGCATCCTATGGTCTCGTGACTCTTCTTAGCCAGCGGGATCTCTCTGCGGAAGTGATCTCTCCTTCTAGCTGGCACTGATAGGGAGCAGACTCTTATCTCATCGTATCTTCTCTGGCGATGCGCAGACTTACTCTTTTGCTGAGCTCCTTCCCTACGATATCTCACACCGTAGCTCCCCAGACGATGCGATATCGCCTTTCTACTCTATAATGTGTCCTATAATGAGGCTCAATATACGTAACAACTCTAGAGGTCCTGCGACCTCCTTGATGGGTCTACTAACCCTGTTGACCTTCACAAGAGAGTTAAACCACTTCACTTAGACCTCTACAGTTTAACATGCTAACATCAACTACGCTGAACTCATGGAACTAATATACCGGAGTCACTTAACACTGTAACTGTCAAACTGTTATGAACTAAGCACTAATAACTCATATACAGGCTACTTGATACCCTCAACTTGCGTCTAACCCTCTATGTGCTATAACTGAAGCATAACATACATACGTCCATCAACTAATAAGAAACATTCAAGAAACAGATAACAGATAACACATAAGTAAAGAATAAACACATGAAATAGTCGCACAACACACGGATTTTACGTGGTTCACCTCCAGGGGGGAAGCTACGTCCACACGAACTGGTTTTTATATTATATCTTGAGAGAGTAAACACAGTTCCGCTGCAACCTGATATGTAGCCTTGATATCTTTTGGTAAACTCCTCGCACACAACCGGGAGCCCTTCTCTCTTAGATCTCTTCTCTTATATTGCCTTCTCTTACAATATACTCTTCCTCTCTCTCTCTCTCTCTCTCAATCCCTGCGGATTGTTACATACATGCTGAAGGAGCCAGCTACTGGTTACAGTAAGATAATACAGGTGGATTAATAGGACCAGAGCTCGACTCTTACAATACTGAGACTCTAGAGACACTTGGCTCGCTAAATGACTCAGTGGCTACTCCACGTCTAACTGTCTAAGCAGCTACCCAATTGTCTAACCTTTTACATTACAAAATACATGCTTATATAGGCAGCCCGAAGGTCTCGCCATTACAAAATTGTGGGCCTTTCCCAACAGTAAACCAAAAACCCTAACTGTGACAGTCGGTGCATCTGTACTGTGTGCTGCCGGTTACCGTCACACCACAGCTTTCTGCAGTCTTCCACGCTTCCCGACGCTGATCGTGGGTATGGGCACCACTTCCTACTGTCCTTTGTCTTCAATACCTTGGCCCATTGCTCCTTTTCCTTTATGAGGGTAGTTGAGCCCTCCTGTCTTCGCCACTGCCTTAAGTGCAGTGGTTGAGCTCTCTCTTCTCGGCCGCTCAGGTACTATCTTCTTTGACTTCCCTGTCCTGATGTAGCAACTTTTCCTGTAGCTGCAGGACCCTGCTCCAATAGAACACTTCCTTTTCTTTGTGGACATCAAATGGTACTTTATTTTGTGGTTCCGGTCAAACTCTTAGGTTTCTGTATGGTGCTCATTGATCTCCTCCAGTCGCAACACCTCCTCTTGTTACAACAACAATATTAGGTTCCCAAGGATTTATGAATACTTGGATTGTCATTTTGAGGTGGTTTCTTATTTCCCATGTTTCTGGCCTTC
This sequence comes from Pseudotsuga menziesii, assembly GCA_001517045.1. Lineage (NCBI taxonomy): Eukaryota > Viridiplantae > Streptophyta > Pinopsida > Pinales > Pinaceae > Pseudotsuga > Pseudotsuga menziesii. The sequence goes on from LPNX010650561.1 coordinate 402,902, forward strand.
CATTTAGCAATCAGCTATGGGAATTCTTTGATAGTGTGGTCCAATGATTTACAATATAAACACATCAATGTAGGATTAGTACAATATCAGGAAAAATGTCCCATATTTCAACAATTATAAAAAATAACTTGGCCCCTTTCGTGACCAAATACTCCTCCTCATCCTCAGCCTCTAAAAATACCACCCCCCTGGATTGAGGGTGTTATGCTTGAGCATGCTCGGTTTGCATCTATTCATCATTTTCATCAGATATTTGTCGACTATTTTCTCCTGCAGCAACTGATATGCCCTGTATTCTTTCTCATCATGACCCATAATTCGACAAAACTTACAATATAGGCTAGCAGGTTCACTTACTATTTTTTGTAGATATAAGCATTCCTCTTACCGATTACCTCTAGTCTAACAAATTCTACACCAGGGAATTCCTTATGAAATTATAGGAATTGGTGCTCCTAATGCAAGATAACTTAGGAATGTTGGACATTAGTCCTTATGATGGCCTTCAGTTCTACATCTAGTACACTAGAGTTCCTGGAGCAACCAAGTCCGGTTGTCCGTTAGTCGAATCCAACTATCATTTTAATAATGAATATGAATAATAATAATATATTGGATGATGAGATAATTACAAGGGAAGCTCTCCTTATATAGGCTTTGAGCATGTAAATTGAAGGGTTACACCCTTTCATAAGATAATTAACTAATTTAAATAATATTTTATTTATATTTGTTACATTGCCACTCCCTTTAAGGAAGCTTTGTCCTCAAAGCTTAAGTATTTTCCTAGTTTCGTTCTTCATTCTGACTCGGTGTCGGTATTAGAATCGGATGAGGTCTCTTGTGCAGAGACTTACACTTCCTTTCCATTGATGATTTTGCACTCTATTGTCTCATTGTTCCTACATTTATGACCAGGGGTCCAATCATCACTGCATCGATGACATATGGTTTTCTTCTTTTTTCTATTATCAGCGTAAGTGTTAGATGACTTCGATCTATTTTCCATTTCATAGGCATATGATTGAGGTTTTTGGCATTCATGACCGGGCGACCAAGTATCTGCACAGTACCTACATTGTGTCTCTTTTTCTTGCCAATAATGGTTATCGCCTCTTGTTTTAATTCCTTCCAATTTACATTCTGTGGCTTTTGCTTTATGTCGTTCTACTTCTACATTAGGTATGTCATGCAACTTCAACTCTTTTTGGAGGTATGGTTTAATACCTCCTAAATAGGTTTCAAGTCTTTGCTTGTTAGACAACCCAAATACTCGTGTCGATAAGGATTCCCACTGATGTGTGAATTCCTCAACATTTCCGACTTGTTGTAGTCTGGTAAGTTTACTAAAAAATTCATCTTCTTTGATTCCTTGAAACCTATTAAAAAAATCATTTTTGAACAAGTTCCAGGTGTAGGTAAACTTATCTCTCTTCCACCATAAGTACCAATTATAGGTGCACCCTTCCATATGCATTGACGCATATTTCACCTTCTCCTCGTCAAATTGTATGTTGTAAATGTCAAAGTATTCTTCTGCTTTGTTTAGCCAAGCAACACATTGGTCTTCACTCCCATTGTATTTCGACAACTCTATTTTTGCTTTAGGTGGGTGCACTTTGTAAGGACAATGTTGATTTCCTTTTGCCTTATGGTTTGATGGTGGTTCGGAACTACTAGACGATGAAAGTGACATATATGAATTGCTTCGTTGTTGGCGGTTTTTTTTTAGCTTTTTTATTTTCTACTATTTTACTTATAATGTCTATTTTGTTGTTTAATCGTGCCTCCATGTCTAGCAGTATTTGTGTTTCTATCTCTTGCTTAAGCGTCGCATTGTTAATATTTATTTCTTTTTGCAAATCTTCTTGATTCTTTGCGAGTGTTTCCTGGGTGGCAACATGAAATGAGGCATATAGCATGTGTGGACCGCTGACTTGGCCCAAACTTGGTATGAGCCTTTGTAACATCTCGATTAAGGTATTATGGTTCTACGTCATGGTGCTCATGTCTGTGTTAAGGTTTTTATGTTTTGCGTCATGGTACTCATTTTTTCATCCACGTATTTTTGTTTTTCGTTCAGGATGTCAAGTTTGTCATCGAGCCTTCTTTCTAGTACCAAAACAAGCTTGTCTTTGAGTAATGTATTGTTATTTTGCATCTTTTCCTTCAAGCATTTTAGGTCAGTGACAAGGGACCTGATGTCCTTCTCCATTTTTTTGATTTGCTCTTTTAGCTCTGCCATGGTCTTGGACCTTGTATGCGAAGGTGTGTATTTCAACGCTATTTTTGCTAATAATATATTAATTAATTAATTAATTAATTATTATTATTATTATATGTTTTTTTTTATAAACTATTTCCTTTCTTGACAACTTGTATTTGTAGCCTGAGGTTGACAAGTTGTGACTATATCTGCATCATTCCTGCACTAGTTTCTTCAACTGGTGAATCCTCCAACTTCATATAAAGCTCAATAACTTCACTCTGGGATACAATCTTCCATTGCATCAAGAGAACATAGATATTCAGTAGCATCGCCACAATAAACCATTCTTTATGTTGGACATCCAACATCTGGAAACTCACTTTAGCCATCAACGTTTTAAATATTTGGTTGAAGTCACAAACATACTCATTAAACAAATACTTGATCTCTTTCAATTATGTAATGCATTGCAACTCAAACTTAGGCTTCTTGAATTATTCCATCGCTTCATTCCAGATATGATCTAATGACTTCTGAGGGATCCTTGTGGGGACCACAAAAAATTTCATATACCAGTCAAGTGCACGACCCCTAAAGGTTTTGATCATCTAGGCTCTTTTTATAGCCTCATCTTGGACTTGTCGCACTGTCCATACAAATTTACACATGAAGCAATGCTGCTTAGGCTCTTATAACCCATTCCCATTAAATATGGGTAATTTTATATCACTCCCCAACATTCTGTGTACTTGTTGTGTTTCTAAATTAAAGGTTCCACTAGTAGGAATTGCTTGACTACTATTTCGACTATTATTGTTACTATGATCTACAAAACCACTCTTTTTTGTGATTTTAGGTCTTACCTTAGGTTTTGGCGATGTATGAGGGGTAGTGCGTATGTAATAGTCCTGATCTGGACTTGGTGCTTCCTCTTCTTCTTCTTCAGATATAATCTAGTATTCCTCCTCTTCATCGCAGGATTCTCTGTTGAGATATGTTTCCAAATCGTAGTCTCTTCTTCCAGTCGCACTATAAGCTCATCTTCTTGTTGCAGTCCTTATTCTCTTTCCTGATTGAAATCTTATTCCACACCTTAAAAGACCACCCTCTTAATTAATCTTGTTATCGACATAAAACATCTCATCTTATTCTTATCCATCTTTCTCAAGATTTTCTTACGAAATTATCTAGTGTCTTTGCACAAAATAATTTATTCATCTTACTCCATCCTTAGGATCCCTTTTTCACATACCAACATCTTTATCCACAATTTTAAGGATTTCAAGTAAGGACCTCTAGGTCCTTAGAAGAACTCTCTTTCTATATCACTATATGAACTTATGGTATGGACTGCAATATCAGTATTATATCCCTCCAGAATGCTATCAACCCATAATTCAAAAAACCTAGATATAGGATTATTGACTATTCCAACCATTGGATTAATCGAGGACTCCACTCTGTAGGCCCTCTGCCTTGAATTTTTTTCCTTTGAGTTTCTAGCTTCACCAACTAGTAAAGCAACATAATGAGAAAATCGCTAAAGAAAATATTGTGAATATCGATGTAAATATATCTTTCTAACCATTATGTCGGACTTAGTCATGATCCTTTACTTTCATCCTGTGCAAACTCTCTTGCTTTGTAATCAACCCAATCTTAAATGTCTGGTTTCATCGGGTGCCAAAACATGTCCCCTTCTTGATGAGTCAGGTGGCAATAGAACCATTTGTTGGCGTCATTTCTATCGAACCAGGTTCATACTTCATTTTCCATCAACAAATCCCAATATATTGGCCCAACATAGTGTAACTCCGTCAGAAACACCAACGATGCAAGTGAGCTCTCACTCAAGATATCTATGGTGACTATGATAACCTAACTTCTATAGTTATGGAAGAGGATTTCTTCATCACATTATAATCCAACCACTCGATTGAAACTAAAGGAGGGGCTTCCGTCAACACATACACACCAGTGAATAAAGAAAACCAATTCGTCAACATAAATAGGCATCATATAAAATATATAGATTTTAACACATATCAAGTGACATTCCACAAATTTATAAAATTATTTGTTCAAAACTATTATAAGGGTTCATACATAATAAACACAGAGATCAAATACAGGTAATTAATGTGGAAATCCACATGGGAAAAACCACAAAGGTACACTTCATCTTGCATGAGTGATATTTTGAACTCCTTTGGTTTGTGCACATAACTTGCAGAATTCTCTCATGATCTTTACAATATATAAAGTATTTGTCCTTCATGATCTCATGTCTTCCTAGCTCTATCCTTTGTCTAGTATCTCTACTTTGTTCTAGCTCGGCCCCTCTCTGGTCTTCTGCCCACAGCTTGTATCAACCTTATATGATTTTTACAATTCTTGTTTTTAATCGTCGACTGGTTCTTAACTGTCAGTCAACTGGTTGTTCTCACAAACTCAAAATATCCCATTACAATAATACAAGAGCTATCGACCCACTTTACAATTATTCCCACCCCAAAAATAGACTATTATTATAGATTCACAAACTCTTATAAAAAATTGATCGAACTTCCAGTTCAACTTACTCTTCTCCTTTTTCATCACAACATTTTCAATCGTGGTCTTGCTTGGCTTGCGACTGGATTCTTCATCTTTCTGGACAAAACTCTGTTAGGATTAATTAATCCTACTTTGTCCAATATAGTCTATTTGGTCATTTTCCCTAAATTAGGGGGTAGTTATTACTATACTAGAGTGTGGCGGACACACCTAGAGGTTATATGCCACTTACTGCATGTGCATGCAAGAGTTTATGTGCCTCAGGGAGAAATCACTACATTATAGGAGACCACTCTAAGTGCCACTAGCATCATCCATTAGTTGGTTGTGGTAGGTAAGAAGTTATGTTGAGTTAAGATCCAGTTACAATAACTTAGATCACATTCAGTTAGCCTAGCACCAGTTTGGCATGCATGAAGGAGAGTGGCACCTTTTTCCCACCTTTCTCATAAGTTAACTGATTGTAGACTGATTTAGACATCTAGAGTTAGACTAGTGAGTTCCAGTAGCAATTTAGACACACTGAGTTAGCTATTCAGTTAGCTTGAGCTGGTATATTCAAATCCTATCCATGGAATTCAAATTCTATTTATTGTATAATCATTGTATTATTGATTAATGAATGAACATTAATGTTGTGATTATCTGAGCAATTCTTGTCCGATTTATCTAAAATTTGTGGCATGAATATCCTGTTCAGTGTACATTCTCTTTGATTATTCCACTGCATAATTCCCTTCCTACAACTTTCATATTTTCCTGTTGTTGGCAGACAGTTTTGAGGATAATTAGTTGTGCAGCATCGAGGAAGATCCACAAGGTCAAAGTTGATGCGCAAGGCGGAAGATGGTGCACAAGGTAGTTTGGTCATATTTTGTAGATTTTGGTCATTATTTTGTATATTTTGGTCCTAGTAGTTAGGAAGTTGACTTAAGTGGACCATATTGTAAATGGCTCAAGCCTATAAATAGATCTAAGATTGTAATGTTGAAGATATTATCTTTGAGTGGATGCAAGAGTGAAAGGCTGTTATCGATGTTGATTTGAGAACCTGTGACCTGATGCGAAGTAATATGATATGACGGAGTTGTGATGAAAACGTTGTGTTTTGTCTCTACTATTTTCCTGATTTCCTGTGATATAATGTAAATGAGACAGAGTATGATGCTTATTTCTGAATGATGCGATGCTTTCATGTTTAAATCATGTTATGTTGGTTGATCTATTTATTCGTCATTCTCCTGCTAAGATATGAATATGTTGATGATCTGATGATTGATGATATGAATTTATGATAAATGAACCAATGCTTGGATCTATGAGGTAATGGTGTGATAGTTGAACAGTAGATGTGTAAACCCTTTTTCTTAATGCGGAAACGTGGTTCCGATAGTTCTCCCTTGGACATCTCGAGTGACACCTCATCTGCTCCGTAGGTGTTGCCGGACAGGCTAAAACCTGTCTGGGTCGGTGCTCAGGGAGATTGCTGAGTTAAGGGTGTCAACAGAGAGTGAACCCTTGTGGACAGATTTGTGTCAAGAAATGGGTTTGTTTCCAGGACCATAGTGCATGGAGAAGGAGGACATGTTGTGGCATCCAACAAAACCAGAGATTCAAGTCTGGTTTGACAAGAAGGCTCAGGAATTCGCGGCAGAGGAGAATCAGAACCCTGGATTGATGATAGAAAAGTGGCTAGGAAGGTACCTGTATTCTGATCTCCACGAGTACTTTTTCTCTAAGTTTTTTATCATCTTGTGTGAATGGTTGGTGCATTTGACCTATCGGAAGACAAATTTCCAAGGAGGCGAACCCACTTGATGGACCCCAGAGCTGATTCAGCGGCTGCAGGAAGTAGATAACAGGGCATCAAGGGTTATCGAAGTTTGGCTTGACAGTATCTTGGAAGGATACATCACTGAGTTCGTAGTCAACACAATTAAATCTCACAGCGATGCAGAAAGGGATTTCTTCAAAGGACTAAGTGGTAGGTTTATGTTATCTTTGCAATTGTCGATTAAGATGCTCATTTGTGGAGAAGGAATATTGAAGATGAACTCTAACGAGTAGAGCCCTGGTGTATGGAGGAAATGGGTACCACAGAGATGAGGGTTGGATGGAATGATACGGGGTAGATGGATGGGAGTTACGCTAAGACTGTGAGGGAAGTCAAGGAAGGAAGTGGTCTTTTGCGAAATGGAGTAAGGTTTCAGAAAGAGAAGAGGCAAAGGATAGGAGAGAGTCCTGCTGTGACTGAGACAAGAGGTTATGAGAGAATATCACAAGGGACAAAGTGACCTTGCAATGACAAAGGAGATGACCAGGCGACACTCGAGCCTGCAGGAATACCAACCCAGAGCAACAATGTACCCACACTTTTGTGCACTGCACCGCACTCAAGAAGAAATACAAGCTCAACACCAAGTTGTCCAGCGTTTCATCAACACTCTAATAGTAGCAGATCAATGAACATAGGAAGAAGGACCAGGATGGTGGGCGATGATGTAAAGTTACCGATGTTTCATGGGAATGGGACCGAGTATCCCAAACAATAATAGTTTCTATGTTAAGCACTTTGGACATTAAAACAAGCTCAAGATGATGATGTTAAGAAGGTTCAGTTGGCGACGACCTTTCGAGGTCGCACACTAGATTGGTACATGAAGTTTACGCAAGTTCCCATGGGGACTCTAGCGAAGACTCTAGTCGAGATCAGAAAAGGGTTGATCGAGTAGTTCAAATAGCCTAAGTCTGAAGCGCAATATATCATAGAGTTAAAGGAGATAAAGAAATATCCAAATGATAATGTTTAGGATTTTGATTAGTGATTCAAGACGCTGATGGAGAAACTCAGTTTTGGAACGAGTGACGTACAACACAAGGAGTGGTGCATCATGAAATTAGTACCTCATATCAAGATTCCCTTGATGTAGTAAAAGATCATGATAAAGAGCGAGGCTCTAGAGATCGTGATGAAGCTGGAAGCTTCACATGTTGGTGAAACTGGAGTTGGTATGAATCAAATTCAATTGCAACTTGCGAACCTAGTGATCCAATTACAAGACATCAAGAAGGGAAGAGATCATCACGAAGAATTTTGTGTACTCGATGTCATGCAGAAGCACATCATAAGGATTAGTGCATGGATAAAAAATTACCTGTTTTTGTTAGCTCCAAATCCATTGAGTCATGGCGACATGCCATGGTGTCGCATATACCAAGTGCATGGACATCGACACGAATTCTGTGTGTTTATGCAGAAGATGGTCTCGAAGCCGAAAAAATTTGTATTGCATGTTTTGTCGATCTATTGGGCATGAAGACAAGGATTATCGAGCATATGATTTTCTATAGGAGAGGACAATGGATGCATATTATGTGAAGGGAGAAGACCATCGATTTATGGAGAGACCGCTACTGCAAAAACCACCATAGGTGGTACAGCCACAACCACAGTTTGTGCAACAACCATAGTTTGCTCCGTCGTCTCCATAGTACAACTAGATGCAATATGATTTGCAGCAGCCACAGTATACTCAGGCACCATACACTCAACCACAGTATGCGCAACCACTGTTGAATCCCCTATCGCAGCAGAATTTCAATAAACCACAATATCAACAGCAAGGAGAATTCTGCAGAGGATTCTGAGGAGGAGGAGGTGGAGGGTTTGGTTGAGGAGGAGGACGAGGTCGTGCACCTATACAATGTTACAATTGTGGAGTACTGGGGAATTATCAGAGAGATTACTTGAACCTACAAACACAATGTACTTATTGTATCATTGCATATCACACTGTTGAGGACTGTCTGCAACTGATCACGAAGTGCCAAGCAAGGAACGCTCCACAGTTGCAAAACCAGAATCAGAATCAGAACCAGAATTCAAATTAGAATGAAAACCAGCTAGCGAATCCTCCACTAAACTAGAATCAAGGACCAACGGTTGCAAATATCGCAGCAGAACCCAGAGTTCAGTCTACTGATGTTGCTGTCATTACTTGTGGAGGTGTGGAAACATGATATGATGGTATGATTCCACAAGTCTGATTGGTTGGAATGAAGAAGGTGCAATTTGATTTCGACACTAAGAGGCATACATTCTTTGAAGCATGCGATGCGATAAGAAGAGATCTGGGTAAGTTTCTTGTTTATGAAATGCCACCTGTTTTTTATTCAAATTTGGTAGCAGAACCATCGTGACAGCATGGTACCTTGCAAAAATTCTTTGAAAGTTGTCTGTCATTGGAAAAAGACCCTGATGCACTCATCGAGATCGCGAGTCTGCTGCATCGACCAAAGAAAGGGTGGAGGGAGTCCGTTGTGAACTCCTTGCACAAGAAGAAAACGGGGAAAGAGATGAGAATGAATATTTAGATTGGGGATTACGAGGTAGATTCATTCATTTTGGATCTAAGCTCGGATGTCAACATTCTGACAAAGAAGATGTGGCAAAATATTGGGAGCCCATAGTTGGTTTGGTCCCCTTTGCAACTGCATTTGGATAACTAGGCCAGAGTGACACTGATTGGGAGAGTTTTGCATCTAGCAGTAGAAGTTGAAGGAATGAGGACTTACGCGGACTTCGATGTTATTGAGATGGTTGATGGAGGAAGCTCGTATCTTGTACTGCTAGGGATTGGATGGGCCAGTGACAGTTTGGCGGTGATCACTTTCAAGAAGCACTTAATGACTTTTGAGAACCGTGTTATCATAGTCATAGCCCCGATGGATCCAAATGAAGGAAGAAGGTATGTTGAAGCAGTTAAGGAAGAAGTAATAGGAGGATGGGACTAGGCGTACAACATCTCAAAAGACTGTATCCAGCCTACTGCCGACAGAGAGGTGGGAGGGTGAAGCTCTAGCTCCACATCTTCGGACTTTGATGTTGCCTTGGAGAATTGGCAGAATCGAATGCATGAGGTATCAACTCGGAAGTGTGTCCTAATTACTCAGTTGCTATGACGAGTCACAACAGATATTGTTGAGTTTCCAGTATATGAAGGACTGCCCGATTTACCTAAATTTCTGGTTGATTTTGAAGATAGGGTGTCAGAACCACAGAGGTTGTTGGAGTTGGATGAAGCATTAAAGGCTACTCCAGCATGGTGGTGGGCGACCCTTAAGAAGTCGATCAATTGGTGGTCACAGTGTTGCAGGTTGATGGAAGTTCGCTTCGATGAAGCAGAACAATACAAGGAAGAGAGGTGTGATGGGAGGAATAATCCTAGCGCTCATATAATTTCACGTTAGACCATGTGGGTGTTGTGACCAAAGGAGGAGTGGGTACATGCTTTTGTGCACACGTTGGATGAAATGTCGCACCATTGGTACATAGCAGCTGAGCTTCACAGAGAGATTACAACATGGGAAGAGTTGTCAATCTATTTTAGTCACACCTTCAGTTTTGCAAATACTGATCCCATGATCCATAGTGTGCTACAACATATCCACAACGTTTTTTTAAAAGTATATCCAGCCACATATCCTTTGGACCCGCATGAAGCACCAATGATGCAATCGATGATGGAGTGTTACAATGTGACAGGAGGGCCTGATGATGGTAATGATCTAAGGAACATCAACATTCCAGAGACAAGAGGATGTCGGGATATCACAGTTCCTAAGATGACAACAAATAAAATCAATCAACTATTGAAGATTCAGAAAGTCAACATTGGTACTGAGGAGCAACCAAAGTTCATGAATATTAGATACTACTAGGATGAATAAACAATGGCAAAGATCACTGATCTGTTGCATGAGTTTCTGGATCTGTTTCTGACAAAGTTTTCTGAAATGAAGGGGATACTAGGAGATTTGGGAGAGATGAAGATCCCTCTGAAGCCAGATGCGAATCCAGTGCGACAGCGTCCATATCATCTGAACCTGCGATACAAGGAAAGAGTAAAGGCTAAGCTTGACAATTTTTTGGACTGAAATCATAGAACCAGTTGAAGAATCAGAATGGATCAATGCTATGGTTGTGCAAGATAATAAGACATGTGAGGTTTTGGATCTGTGTTGATCTCTGAAAGTTGAACGACACATGACTTCATGATCCGTTCCCAGCACCGTTTATTGATGAAGTGTTGGAAGGAGTGGGCGGTCAAGAAATCTATCCGTTTACAGATGGCTTTTCTGGCTATCATCAAATCAAGATTGCAAAAGAGGATCAGCATAAGACAACGTTTGTGACTGAATGGGGATGTTATAAGTACACGGTGATGCCATTTGGAATAAATAATGCATCTGCAATATTTTTCAGGATTGTAGTTGTTGCGTTCAAGGATTTTATCCACAAGTTATTGGCAGTATACATGGATGATTGTATAGTTTACGGGTTAGTGAAGGATCATCTTGCAAGTATGTGACTGATGTTGGAGAGACATCGACAACATCAGATTGCTTTGAATTCAAATAAGTGCATATTTTGTGCACCCCTTGGGATGTTTCTAGGGCACATTAAATTTAAGGACTGTTGGTCGATCCAGCCAAGATTGCACTGATTTTGAACTTGTCGCCACCTAAAAATGTGAAGCAAATTAGAGCGACGTTACGCCATACAAGATATTATCATAATTTCATTAGAGGATATGCCGCGATCACAACACCTATGGAGAAGTTGTTAAAGAAGGATGCGCAACTCGCATGGAGTCATGAGTGTCAAGGAAGTTTTGACACCTTGAATACGAAGATGGCTACAACACCAATATTGGTTTTTCCAGATTGGACGAAGGAGTTCCATGTCCATGTCGATGTGTCATCAACTACGCTAGGAGTGGTGTTGGCACAACTAGGTGAAGGGGATATTGATCATCTGATTGCTTTTGATAGTCGGAAGCTGTCATATGCGGAGAATAATTATACCATGACGGAGAGAGAGGGGTTGGAAATTGTATACGCATTATGGAAGTTTAGACACTATATGTTGGGAGGTCATTTCAAGATGTTCACTGACAATTCTATGTTGAAATACCTGGTGAATAAGACTATGTTTAGGGGGAAGATATGTCATTGGATACTCCTCTTCCAAGAGTTTGATTTCGAGATAATTGTGAAGCCAAGTCGCTTGAATGTAGGACCTGACCATTTGTCGTGAATTAAGATAGGTAAAGAACCAATGAACATTGAAGATGGGTTACCTGATGCACAACTATTTAGGCTTGGAATGGTTAATGATTACTATGAGAAAATAGTTCAGTTATTGAAAATGAGAATAGAACCAGAAGGGCTCACTACAAATAAAAAGAAGCATTTGTTTGTTCGAGCCATGAATTTCCAGTTGATTGCTGGAGAACTCTATAAGATGGGACCCGAAGAAATCCTACGGTGATGTTTCCTACTACATGAATAGGAAAGGGTCTTGGCAGAAGAACATGCAGGAATTGCTGGTGGACACTACGGAGGTCATGCTACTGCTAGGAAGGTACTCCACACAAGGCTTTGGTGGAAAAATCTCAACGGGGATGCGACAGACTATGCGAGGACTTGCGATGTTTGTCAAAGGATTTGGAAGCCATCACGGAGGGACGAGATGCCGCTAGTACCTTAGGTGATGCTGTAGCCATTAGATAAATGGGCAGTGGAATTTGTGGGACCAATCAACCCACACAAAAATAGAACCGATGCGTGCTACATCATTACAACGACACATTATCTGACGAGATGGGCGGAAGCCGCATGAGTTGTATATTGCACTGCTGTGATGACAACAAGGTTCCTATTTGACAATGTTGTTACTCATTTTGGTTGTCCAAAGATATTGATGAGTGATCAGGGGAATCAATTCATTAATCGCACCATCATGCGCTGACAGAGGAGTTTTAGATACAACACAGGAAGAGTACCCCTTATCATCCGCAAGTTAATGGGACAATTGAAGTGTTCAATAAGGTGTTGGAGCATGCACTCATGAAGATTTTAAATGCAAACTGGGATGATTGGGATTTGAATATTCCGATAGTATTATGGGCTTATCACATTACCTGCAAAAGGACGGCAGGGAAAACACCATTTAAGTCGGTATATGGGTAGGAGGCAGTCATTCTAATGGAGTATATTGTTCCAAGTTTATGCATCGCAGCAGCGACAGGAATGGCTGATGAAGTAGAATTGGAAGATCTCTTAGCTCAGTTTGTGCAGCTAGAGGAAGACCGCTTTGTCACAGGATTTCAGCAGTGCATTGAGAAGGATTGACAGAGAGCATGGCACGACCGCCACATCAAGAACAAGCACTTTCGGCAAGGAGACCTGGCGCTTCTATATGACAGTAAGTTCGCCAAACATCCAGTTAAGTTGCAAATGCATTGGTTGGGTCCTTATGTTATCAATTTCATTACTGAGGGAGGTGCAGTACAACTGAAACAGCTAGATGGTACAATGTTTCCTAAGTTAGCGAACAGTATACGACTGAAGCCCTATAGGACAATCCCGGTACTATGTGATGCTTGAGGCATTGCGCAAGATGAAAAAAAATTGTGGTTTCGCATGAGGTAGTAATGAGGAGGATGGTGCACTAGGAGCAAGTGGTCGCGCAAGTGGAGGTGTCAAGGTCGCAGTTAGAAAACCATGTGATGTCCGTAGGGACACAATAGAGTCAAATCGATAGTAATTGCAGCAGTTAAACTGATTATCTGGTGGTACTCTTGGATGAGATGCACATTAATGGCCGATCCGACTATTAGATCGGGAGGATCGGTGGTGGATTCAGGTAGTAAATGGAGGATTTAGTCGTAATGATTAATAGATATTTCACATGGTTGACTCCACGCTATAAATGGAAGGCCATGGTTTGAAATCACCATTGTGGATATTGAGTAGCTAAAGTTGTTGTAGAGCTGTGAAGGTTCAATTGCGGAGTTGAGTTGCAGAGCAGAGTGAGGTTGAGGTGCAATGTTGAGAATTTGTTGGGAACTTGTTGAGGAATGTGGAGTGAGCCAATACCGGTAGATATTTCTAGTGGGAGAGATTCACCAGTTTTCGGGGTGGCTATTGAGCAGGAAACAACTAGCATACCGATGGGCTCGTCGCCAATCCTTAAGAAGAAGAGGGGGGATCATTGGTCCAAGTCCCCTGTGCTAAAAAAGAAAACAATGAGAACTTCTAAGTGGGTAAAGGAAGAAGTTGTAGAGTTGGCGGGACCATCCACATCAGGAGCTAAGGACTCCATGACCAGGACTGGGGTGTTCACTGCGTACATCCTCAGATTTGTTCCTCCATGAAGACATGGTTCTAAGACGTGCAAGTTGAAAAAGAACCAGAGGTATCAGGTCAGGATGCTGACAATACCTTAGGGGATGGAATGCATTGTTGACATTCTTCCCTGCATCATGAAGATGAAGTATGAAGATCATGATATGTTGGCATCGACATATATCACAGTGGATCCATTCGTACCGAAGACAGGGGTAGACAACGACCCAATAACGTGCACTCCGCATGACTAGGCGTGGGGATTGGAGAGGTCGGGGATTTTAGGCCTCATCAATATGCTGCATTTCGTAAGGTTGGTGGAAGCCAACGCATGTGCAAAACAAATGTTGGCATGTTTTCATGGGGGTTATCTGTGGTTGGACCGGCCGGTTTCAATCAATCGAGAGTTTATTTCGCAGATCACAGGGTTTCCCATGCAGGGGCCCGATCCGTCGCAGTACTTTCACAGCAAGGATAATGATAAAAGACTGGTTGCAAAGTTGATGAAGAAAATTGGGATGCAACACGACAAACAAGCATATGTGGTTGATATGATTAATGACCAGGTTGTGCCATTGCAAAAATATTCTATCCATGAAGGCGGTAAGGAAGAACCGACCCAATGAGTGTAATTCTGGGGTCATCGCGTGTGCTGAGTAGTATGCCCAGGGTGTACAAATGAACTGGTCATTGTTTCTACTAAACCAGTTAACAGAAGACACAGTAGTAGTACATGCATGGAAGTGACTGTTCACTTATAGCTGGTTGATAATTTTAATAGCGCTAGTCGCTTGGATGGAGCCCGAGGACTACCAGGGCATGGATGTTGATGTCGCTAAAGTATGCATAGGGGTGCGGTATCAGAACCTATGGTACGTCAAAGAACTTGAACGTTTAAAGGACTGATCAATACAATTTTGGCTATATTGGGAGGCATTGCAGTCTACAGCCATGAAGATCCCATGCTTATCGGAAGAAGCAACAGTAAAATATCGACGGATTGTCTGGTTTGCAATGGGGTCGCATGCAATTCACGTGCATGCATGAAGGGACCCAAAAATAGTGGTTGGCCACAGAATATAAGCTTACTAATGCAGAGTTGGATGCCATTGTGGATGACTAGTCTGCGGAGTGGCAAGAACCAGTCAGTGAGGATGAAGTGTCAGACATCGCGACAGGTACACTAGCTGATGCTTTGGTGGATACTATGTTTGACCAATAGAGCGAGCAAGAGTATAATGAAGCATCGACAAGAACCCCAATGGATTTGGAAACAGATTGAAGGTTCAAGGAATCCAGAACAAAGAAGAAACAGGAGCAGGGTGAGGCCAACGGCATAGCGCCAATGGAAGATGCACAGCTAGACCACATTGTTGCGGCTATCACAATGGTGACCACTACGAGTGAAGTACATTTGAAGAAACTGTCTACTGAAGGCTTTGAAGTTGTAAACACTTGACTGATTTCTTTAGTTGATGCAATTTTGAAAAGGGTGCTTGAAGCAAACATTTTGCAGAAGGATGGAGAGATTAGCATAGGGAAGTAGGTACGGATTGTACATATTTCACCTCATGTAATTGATACTAACAGTGAGTATGTCAACACCTCACTCCAGTAGTTTCAGGAGCTCTCATTGGATGTAAATGATTTGTCAACTCATATACTGATACAATTGCAGAGGGTTGCGAGTCAAGAGCTGGTCGACCGAGAAAAAATCATTAGCGATCACCTTTTGAAGTCGTAGGAGAGGGAAGAAGCATAAAAAATAGAGATTGATAATTTGAAGAAGGTGTAGGATAGGATCATCACCGAAAAGGTGCAACTTTGGGACGAGAGGGCCAGGTTGGAGAAATCAGATTTTGATGTTTATCAAGAAGTCTCTGCTATGGAGGAGGACTTGGATGCGACATCCAAAGCACAGAAGTTATGGCAGATCATCACAGGAATCAAGAAAGACATTGTGGATTTGCAGGTACTGTTGAAACCAAGTACGTCTCCGGAGGTACTTGATGCATGAAAAAGCGCCATCGAAGATGCAACGACGTGACTCGAAGAGAAGGAAAAAGAAGCTAAGACGATTATAGATGCAACCGCACAATTTTGGGGAAGTGTGGTCCAGGATGAGCAGTTGAGCAGCTAAACACACAACTATGGGAACCTAAAGATTAGTTGGCTACACTAAGGGCATCGCTTCGAGAAATGAATCTGGTAGTGCAGGTGACTTAAGCGATGGAGTTGAAGGCTCGGCAACAGTGCATCACTAATTCTAGGGGACGAAAACAACGTAGTTGGAAGAATTCTAGGATATTAGTGAGCAACTGGTGCTAAAGGAAATGAATGCAATTCAGGAGATGCAGGACAATTGTAAGGAAGTCATCGCTAATATCGTGGATCATCCATCTTAGTAGGATGTTGCAGATTTCACAGACATCAGCGATAGGGTGAAGGTTCAAGTGGAAGAATTCAAGTAGCAGTACGAGGATTTCAAAATCAAGACAACAGAGTACACTGCTTCCAACTGACGTGGCTCAAGGGCGAGCCACAAGATTGGTGGTTGGGGGCCTGTTTGTAGGAAGTTTTTAGGATAATTAGTTGCGTAGCACCGAGGATGATGTGCAAGGTCAAATTTGATGTGCAAGGCGAAAGATGGCGCGCAAGGTAGTTTGGTCATATTTTATAGATTTTGGTCATTATTTTGTAGATTTTGGTCCAAGTAGTTAGGAAGTTGATTTAAGTGGACCATATTATAAAAGGCGCAAGTGTATAAATAGATCTAAGATTGTAATGTTGAAGATATCATCTTTGAGTGGATGCAAGAGCGGAATACCATTATCTATTTTTTTTAAGAAAATGTGATCTAATGCAAAGTAATATGACATGATAGAGTTGTGATGAAAAAACTATGTTTCCTACATACACAGTCATGTGTTTCCAGTAGCAGTCTAAAAGTTGGGTAGGGTTTGCTTTTCCCTGTCTCTTTGGCTTTTTAGTTGTTTGGAAGTATTCTGTTTATGGCATGACTCTGTGAGTCTGAAGTCTATGTGTCACACCTTTTGCTTGTTTTTCAAGCCTTTGAGCATGTTGTTTGAATTTCTTTCATCTTGTGAAGTGTAGGTGGTCCTCCTGCTTGGTCTATAAGTTTGAGTGCTTTCGTCTAGGTCAGTGATCAGGGCCTTGGATGCTTTATACTCTGTGATGCATTTTGTGGTGTCGGTTTGTCACTTTTTCTTTTGTGTATCTAGTGGACTCTTTGGGTTCAGTAGTTTCTCCAAGTCAGGTTTTTTCCGAGTCTTCTTCCCGTTGGTTGAAGTAGGTCATTTTAGGTCCTTTATGCCTCATTTAACTTTTTATATGCCTTGATTGTTCGAACTTGCTCAAAACTTGCATTTAGTTGCATTATAGTTTTTGAATATTTTGAAAAGAGAAGAAAAGCATTTTATACTTTTTCATTTAGTTGCATTTAGTCGTTTCTTTTCAGTATTTTTCAAATAAAATTCGAAAATTATAAAAATAGGTCTTAGTTTTCTCACATTTAGTTTTGAATTCATTATCTTCTATTTGCAAAAAGGAAAAGAAATTTGGTTTAAGTAGTCGCAATTTACTTTGAAATTTTCTTTATACATCATTTTGATTTTTGTTATTGAGTCTATAACACCACATTGTTTCACTCCATTTACCTCTGATGAAAAACAACCTCCTAAAATGAACGATATAATTAAAAATTATTAGTAAGTTTTATTTTTTTAGGCTACACCAACTAGATTAGGCTAGACTTGTGGATTAGGGAGTTTCAACTCTCCACAAGTGTTTGATTTCAGATGTAGTTGGCCAATGAATAGGTAAATCCTCTTCTATGTTGATTGTATCTAGGAAGCTCCTCTCAAACAGGAGTTAAGCACGAGGCCATGTGGAGGCTTGGACTAAGGAGATAACCCTCTGATTCCTTGTCAAAGCATAGACCAAGGTTTTTGCTCATCTGGGGACTTCTGTCAATACCACCTCTTAGGCCCCGTGCGGTGATGGTGTTGACAGGGTTTCAAGATTTTCTACCCTGCACATGCATATGAACCAGGCTTGTGACTATCCTTGCATACTATCAGTATAGTCACGGTATCCTTTAGTCTCTTTGACATCTAGGGTTCATACATAGGTACAGTGGAAGGCTATTTCAGGTTGACCTTGGACGGGCTTGGAAGGTAATCCCGATAGAAGGTGTAGGAGGGCGGTTGGGTGATTTCTTCGCTTGTGCCTAAGAACATCTACAAGGACGCCAAGTAAATGTTTCTCAACTTTCTTTTGGAAAGCATATCTTATATCCTTTATGTCTGTTTTGGATTTAAGAAATTTTGTAGTGATTGTTGTGTGGTTTGTTTGTGTTTAGTCGGCCTTAGGGTGTGTGAAGAGTCAATTTTCAACCGTTGAGGACCAACCCCTTAGAAGGTCAAGAATGTTGCAAAACCTTCTTCCAGCTACTATAGTGGAGCCTCCACTGCCCCCTCAAAGGAGGAGATTAGACATAGACGTTTCTTTTGAACCAGTAGGAATCAATGAAGTTCTAGGTGAACTAGAACTTAGGACAAACCATGTTGGTACAATCAAAGTAGAGATAGAAGACTTGCAGACACATTTCCCCATCCACTCCTTATGTAGGCCCTACACCTGCATATGTGGGGATGCAGTTTGGAAATACTAACTCTTATGGTCAAGGTTTGCAAACTCTGGTTTCAACCCCATTCACGAGCTCTCCCTTCTTGCTTTTTAGCGAAGGGATACCTGCTCCTGTTTTCTAGACTCCAATTTCAACTGGAGTGGCTCAAACCACATACACTGCACCGCCCACAAATAATCCACTAGCTTATGGGTGGAATCCATTTCAAAGTAGTCCAACTAATTCGCAACTAGAAGATAGGGGAAACCCTGCCTTTACATTTTGGAATGAGGGGGGAAATCCTTCTACCTCCCAAGCTTGTACTTTTCAGGCTCCGGTTAGGCCCAAAATTTCGTTCCTGGCAACTTTAAACTTGCAAGATTTGTCCAAATTAATGAATGACTTGGTGAAACATGATGCCACTTGGCCACCTGTCCCTATTAAGCTACCCTCGGACATTCCAAAATTTGAGGGAAAAGTTGGTGAAATCCCAGGGTCTCATATCACCACCTTTCACTTGTGGTGCTCTTCCAACTCACTGAACAATGACACCGTTCGGTTGAGATTGTTCCAAAGAATTCTGACTATTACCGCGGCAAAGTGGTATATTGAATTTCCCTCTGATGCGTTTGACATTTTTTGAGACTTAGCCAATGTGTTCCTTAACCACTTCCAACTCCCTGTCCGGTATGATGTCGGTACATATTTATTGTTCACCTTTCGGCAGGACAAAGCCACTCACATTTAAGATCATATCCAAAAGTGGCGAAGGCGGAAGAGGCCCATCAAGGCCACAATCCCTCCTGAGTTTTTGCTAGAATGGTTCCTTAAGTCCTTATTGCCATATATATCTAAGGATGTATCCACCTCAGGAGTAACTAATGAGGAAGAGGCTATCCTCAAGGCCCAGCCATCTAATTTGATATACTCTAAGCCTGGGATACTATATGAGATCATACCTGATGCACCGCGGCCAACACATAGTGTCGATAAACCTAAGCCTGTACCCCATGCTGATGGCGTGGTTGGTTCAGTTAAATCTCCCAATGTAGAGTCTTTGGAAAAACAAATCAATTATTTGTCTGTTAAACAGTCTACAACGGAGGCAGCAAAGGCTGCCCCCTCACCCCAAAACGCAAATGTTTTTGCTCAATCCTCCCAAAAGGGCAATCAACAACTCGATGGGAAAAAGAAAAAGGGGAAGAAAGGTGAGGGAAACCAAAACAAGCCTAGACCCATAAATAATGCTGATGGGGGGGGAAAAGAGAAGAAGAAGGTGAAATTTCCCCGTAATTTGTGCCAGGAATATCACCTGACCCATCAACTCCCTCTTATGGATCAAGCTTGGAAGCTGCTAAAAAATCAACAACCCACTGTCCTAAAGGATCCATTTCCCCAAGGGCAGAATGCAGCTTCGGTTTCTAGAATAGTGGGGGAACTGCTAATGCCCCTGACCAAAATTATATCAACATGGTTCGATCCGAGACATTACTCCAGACTAGAAATAAGAACTATGAGACAGAGGATCCGGAGAAGGGTAAGTCTATAGGTGAAACTTCTAACCCTCTCACAATCGAGAAACCTACCGAACCTATGCCTAAGATACCGAAAGGTGTCTTTAAGAAACAATTACATAATCCCAACGCGAGGGTTGCAGCCAATTACTCTGTAGTTGAAGATTTAGCCCAAAACCCATGTACAATGTCGGCTTTGGAGGTGCTACAGAGTTGTCCCACCCAGTGAGATGCACTCTTAGTAGCCTTAGGTAGTATGGATTCATCGAGCCTTATGGCGAAATTTAATTTGTCTGATGTTAAGATTCTCCTGCCGTATCATGTGGCTTTGTCAGTAGATGTCATACATGGTGGAAAGACCATTGGAAGGACAGTTGTTGACGAAGGTGCTTCCACATGTGTCATGTCTTTGTCTTGCTGGAAGGCTCTTGGATCTCAAGAGCTAGTTCCATCGAACACCTTACTTACTGCTTTCGACGGAAGGTCATTTCATCCACATGGTATCCTACCAGCTTTTGAGATTAAGTTGGCAGGGAAGGTAATGTCTGTTGAAGTAGAGGTGATTGATGCCCCATTGGATTATAACTTGCTTCTGGGGAGAAATTGGACTTATGGTATGTGTGCAATCACCTTGGTCGTTCTTCGAGTGGTAGTGTTTCCACATGAAGGGAAGTTGGTTACTATTGACCAACTCAGTTTCACTCGGAAGGGCCGTATGGAAACTAATGAGTCCACCATGCCATTGGTTGATCAAGTGAAGCCTGCTACAAAGATCTTGGGGGCTGGAATGTATTCATCGTTAATGGGAACATTTGATATCCCAGCCTCGATAAACTATTTAGGTTCCATGAGTGTAGGTAAGTCGATCGCAACTGTTGTCGATAGAACAGATCCTTGGGTCCTTCCTTCCTGTTACGAACCTAAAGTGCCCTTATCAACAATGGAAGTAGCTTATTAAGCTATCATTAACACCACTGTTGATCCCGTTCAGATTCCTCTTACAGTCTTAGAGGAGTCGGAGGACGCCTATCTGCTTGCTTGGGTAAAGAACTCCTTGTATACTGATGATTGCTTAGACATGGTTTTTCCTTCAGACGAATCCATTTTGGAAGCTATGAGTGGGCGAGATAAGATCTGCAAATATATTCACCATAGATCCACTTTCTTCCAGAGTTAAGCAGGATTGAAACCAAGAGTTTCATGTGATACTAGCAGGTGATGCTGATATACCAATCAATCCCTTACCAAGGGAGGGAATCTTTGCCAAGGGGAATATGGAAAACATTTTTGTTACTATCTGTATCAACATCTCTACAAATCCCAACGTCGTGGAAAATGTATATATTGGTGCAAATTGCTCTCCAGAGGAGATTGCTATCTATACAGCCTTATTTAAGGAGTTTCGCAACGTGTTTTCCTAGTCATATGAGGAGATGCTAGGTATAGATCAATCGATAGGCGAACATGAAATCCGAACCTATCCTAATGCTGAACCAGTTCAACAAAAACTTAGACCTGTCAATCCATGTAAAGCAGCAGTCATTAAGGCTGAAGTGGAAAAGCTGCTAAAAGCTGGTTTTATTTACCTGATCGCTTTGACAGAGTGGGTATCCAATCCTGTTCCCGTCGATAAAAAGCAAAGGACGATACGTGTATGTACTAACTTTCACGATTTAAACAAAGCTTGTCCCAAGGACAACTACCCCACACCATTCATATATCAAATCATTGATGCTTGTGCGGGGAGTGAGGTTTTTTCGTTTATGGATGGTTTTTTCGGGTACAATCAGATTCAAATCAAGCTGGAAGGCCAACATAAAATGGATTTCACTTGTCCTTGGGGTACATTTGCGTATAAGAAAATACCTTTTGGATTGAAAAATGTAGTGGCTACCTTTCAGCGAGCAATGAATTTTTCCTTCCATGACATCAAGACTATTGTCGAACCGTACCTAGACGATCTTCCTACACATTCTCGTAAGAGGATCGACCATCCAGATCACTTGTGCTTAATTTTTGAAAAATGCAGGCATTACAAAATACGCTTGAATCCGCACAAGTGTGTTTTATGTGTCAAGTCAGGTAGGTTTCTAGGGTTCATAGTTTCTAACAAAGGTATTTAGATGGATCCTTTGAAAGTTCAAGCCATTGTATATCTGCCTCCTCCTCATTCTATCAGGCAACTTCAAATCCTGCAAGGAAAGTCTAACTTTCATTGACGTTTTTTCGTGAATTATGCCAAGATCACCAAAGGTTTCATGCGCCTGTTGAAGCTGGATACCCCATTTGTATGGGATGAAACCGCACAACTTGCTTTCGCGGCATTACAGAAAGCTTTGTTGTCGGCTCGTTTATTGCATCCGCTAGATTAATCTCATGATTTTATATTGTATCTAGCCGCATTTGAGTCGACCATTGGGGTATTGCTAGTCCAGGAAGATGATGACCTCCAAGAGCATTTCGTCTATTACCTTAGCCATGCTTTAGGTGGTCCTAAACTTCGGTACTCCCACATTGAAAAGTTGGCTTTAACAACTGTGTATGCTATGCAGAGGTTACGTCACTACATCTTACTGAAGACTACGACAATAGTGGAAGATGTCAATCCCTTCCAGTATGTTTTGTCCTGACGCATAGTTGCAGGCAAATTCAACAAATGGATAGTCATTCTCCAGGATTTTGACTTGGATTTTCAATCCGCCAAATAAAAAAAATCCTTAGTTTTTGTAGAGATTATTGCAGAATTTCTAGTAGAAGAGGATGTAGCAATTGAAGAGGACTCATTCCCAAATGATCACATTTTTCTAATTTCCACCTCTGATCCTTGGTATGGAGATATACTTATCTATCTCTAGACTCTAAAGTGTACTGCGACCTTTTCGCGGGAAGAGGGACACAAACTACGCGTACATACGAAAAACTACCTTATCATCGGAGATACTTTATACCGTAGAGGGGTAGAATCTGTTTTACGTTGATGCCTCACCCACGAAGAGGCCGAGAGTGTCCTAAATGATGCCCATAGCAGAGCATGTGGGGGTCATTTATCTGGGTTAGAAATGGCCCAAAATATTTTGTGTGTCAGTTATTTCTAGCCCACGATCTTTAAATATTGTGTGGAAGCCATGAAGCACTGTCATCCTTGTCAGCTTTACACCAGAAAGATGCAGTCACATCCTACTCCACTGTTTCCTGTCATCGCAGTGGGCCTCTTCACCAAGTGGGGTATAGATTACATGACGTGCAACCCAGTCTCGGCTGTGGGCACAAATACATCATTGTCACTGTAGATTACTTTACAAAGTGGGCAGAGGCAATGCCCACCTTCAGGGCTGACGAGGAAACTGCAAATTTTTTTGTTTTCAACCAGATTATCGCTCGTTTTGGTATTCCAAAAGAGATTGTACCTGAACATGGCGGTCATTTCCAGAACATCATGATGACCGAATTGGCTGCTATGCTAGGGTTTAAACAAGAGCACTTGTCTTCTTTCTACCCGCAAGTGAATGTTCAAGTCAAGGTAGTCAATAAGACCTTGAGTACTATTCTCAAGAGTACTATTAATGCAACCCAGTCAAATTGGCACAATATGTTGTGTACTGCACTTTAGGCTTATCGAACCAATGTTAAAACTGCCACAGGGTTCTCACCTTTCCAACTCATTCACGGGGTGGAAGCAGTAACTCCGATTGAATGTGAAATCCCATCATTAAAAATTGCCATTCATGTGTTACCTGACATGACTGAACTGGAATAATGTTTGCTACATTCAGAACATCTAGATGAACAATGTAGAGATGAATTGACAACAAACGAGACTCATAAAAATAGGGTTAAAAATTAATATGATAAATTGGTCAAACCTAGGATTTTTTTTGAAGGGGAAATTGTCTTGCTCAGGGATCATGACAAAGAACCCCTGGGGGCAGGGAAATTCAGGTCTATGTCGTTAGGACCTTATATTGTTTTGAAGTTTTGAAGAAAGGGGCATATGAATTAACTGATTTCGAAGGGAATAAGCTACCAGATCCTAGAAATGGGCTCTACCTAAAAAAGTAGTATGCTTAGGCTTGGCGCTTTTTCTTGTATTTTTATTGTATGTAACTTTATTTACAATAGTTAGTCGGTTTGTGTTCTTATATCATCTGTTGGTTGTTACAGATGTCTTCCGAGTGGTTTGTATGTTTTGCAGATGGCGTTAGTCGTCACACTTGCAACCTGGCTTCAACTGCATGGGTTATTTACTCACCCTCAGGACAACTAGTTTCCTCTGGAGGCGCTTGCCTAGGTCCTTCTACTAATAATGTGGACAAATATAGGGCCGTTATTGAGCTTTTATAGGATGCCTTGTTATGTGGCATCACTCAGTTGGAAGTCAGACTTGACTCTCAACTAGTGGTTTCCCAACTCAATCGATCTTATCAGGTGCAAAACCCTATCTTGTTACGTCAGTTTTTACAAGTCAAATTATTGGAAAGAAATTTTGATTTTATTTCATTTAATCATATTCCATGAAATCAAAATTGATTAACTGATTCGTATGTGAACTATATCTTAGTTTGGCACTTAACACACATTTTATAAAAAATACATAATAGATACATTGTAAACACGTGTAAATAAACGAGCAATATATATATATATATGTGTGTGTGTGTGTGTGTGTGAATATATGTCCATAATATAGGTCGAGTTTTTTATCCTCAGATCCAGTCATAACTGTATAAATATACAAAAATATACAAAATTTGGATCACAATCCATAAAATGCCCCTAGATCTAATCCTGACCACCCTGGTCATCCTGACCACCTTGGTCATCCTGACCACCCTAGTCATCTTGATCTCCCTGGTCACCCTGCTCACCAACCTCCTCAGCTTCTTCAGCTGCAGCAGCCTCTATGGCTTCTATGTAGACAAGTACAACCCTGGCTACCCTTCGCATAAGGCGTATCCGGGTAGGTGGAATTCCGACAACAAGCTCCTGCATGATGGTAGGGATATGCTCAATCCGTATGGTTGGGATTCTGTAGGTAAGTCTGGCAAGATTTCCCTCGAGTACCCTCATCGAACCCTGGTCTTCCCCTACCACTAGTCGTACGTACATCCTGGGATGCCCATCAGAGCAAACATGCCTAATATCTACATTTTAAACATTAAATGGATTAAAAAACTCTTATACATATGTATATATATTTATGATAAAAATTCATAAAAACTTAAAAACTTAAAAAGTAAAATACCTAGTGCTCCCCATACTCCTCCAAGAGGGAGGACGAGATCATTGTCACCTTGAAAGTCTAAACCAGTGTATGGAAACTGCTCTAGTGCTGGCAACTGCCGCCCCCTCCACAAGTAGAAATCATCGTCATACACGCTCTAAATTGACCCACCGCCGCCCTAGCGAAGGAAAATCTCTCCCCACCTAGTCATTCTAGGATGATGAGGAGACAATGCTGGAAGTGGCACCACAGAGCTGAACGTGGGCACTCTCTCAAAAAAGAAGGCCACTAATACACTGGAATATCCAAAATTCTTCCGCCAGCCTCTCTTGTAGACAGAGAGTTGTTTTTTCATTATCGGGATTATTCCCGAGCACCAATCAAACATAGTTCCCTGTAGGAACTCTACAACAATCCTCACCTGGTTCCAAGTAGCAAGATGAAGCAATGAAGATCCTACAACCCTCACTATAGTACTTACCAACACCTGCAGCAGGAAGTTACTAATATGTACAATAGGGACGCATGATCCCTTTTTCTGAATCCCAGGCGTGCAGTAAGTGTTTATAAAATCCTGAACACTCATGGGGTCACCGTCCCTTCCGGTACCTTTGAGGTTGACAGGTGTTCCCTGTCAAGACGACCCCATGATGAAGTATATGTCTTCCAATGCCACCTCCAAGATCTCACCTTGAAGGTCAAAAGCCCCAAGGTCATGGTCCCAGTAGCCAATCAAAAACTCGAGCAAACGGACATTGGCCCGCATAGGTGAAGTACAAAAGAACTTTAATAGCCCACTTTGCCACAATGCTTGCACAGTGGGGGCACTATGGAGTGTGGCTCAGTCCATATCTTCATGTTCCCGCTCCCTCCACTCCAACACCATGTTTAAACCTGCCCCTTAAACCATTATCAAACATTAAAATTTATCAAAATAATTTGATTTTGGCCATAACATATTTTTTCCTATATCGCACAGTACACGCGATTGTCTTTTAGATAGGTTGTGTATGACACGCAGGTTGCCTTAGCGAAGGTTGCATGTAAAACGCGTGTATGTGACTGTGTAAGTCGCCTACCTACGTGTATCGCATGGCCTCCCTAGGGCAGGCTTAAACTTCAAATTTTTGTATAAAATTAAAAATTGAACTGGTTTAAATGGAAGAGTAAGGAGAGCTAGCTTACCTGGTAATTGCGGAATAAAAAATCGTCCATTGATTTTTCCACACCAAGCAATTGAAGTCAAAGGTAAAAATTGCCTATATTGGGTAAAAAAACATGAAATTGTATTTTTTATTTCTATTTTTGGAATATATATAGGAAAAATTTCAAATTGTGGGTTTTTATCCTATAGTTTCAAAAATTGTTATAAATTGAACTAATGCCATGTCATTTTTTCCTGATGCAATAGGTCCAAGGTCATTTAAAGTTGTTATTCACTCATATAGGGTAGGACTTTGGTCATTCATATGCATTTTTGCATCTATACCTAATCTGTTTTAACCCTAGGATCACTACTTTAACCACAGACTATGGTGTTTAACCATTATTACCTTTCCTATACTATTGTTCTTCCATGGATAGGGCTTTCCTTCCATGAGTACCCTAGTTTAGAACACATTGTTGTCTTTTGGTACTCATGCCGCATTTGTCATAGGTTTAGGGGAGCCTTCTTAGCTATTTTTCATGCCAAATTGAGCCTCATTTTGGTCCCTTTTTACAAGCTATCCCCTTTATAAGGATCCCCGCCCTTATGGAGTTTCTTTAGGCCCAGGTCTAACTCCTCAAAATAAAATTGACTGCAGAGTAAACTTGTCAATTCAGGCTCATTAAGAATATGTAAATGAGCATCGACATTGGTGGTATTTTATCGCTTTTTCGAACCATGTAGAATAATATGAAAAAGGAACACTCTCTTTTCTTTGGAATTGAGAAGTGTATTCTCGGGTATAGGTTTATCTCTTTTCCGGACCCGAGGGACTAAATTTATGGAAAAGGAGTGCCCGATATGAGCTTAGTTTTCTCTTTTTTGTGCTTTGGACCTAAACATGAAAAAGATTCTAAGCGTACTTTATGCCTTTGTCATGCTCGTTAAACCTTAAAGAACAAAGCATGGAGTTTACTATTGTAAGCCCCATTTCTCATAACCAAATGGATCTTTTCGAGTGATCTTGTTTTCCTTCACACTCGTAAAACTCAAGCTATATGCTGCTGTTGAAGGGGTGTTGGGTAGGTGGTAATTTAACCTTTTTTGGACCTCCTTGACTAAGTACGAAAAATGTGTGCCTTACTTCTTCGGAAGCTAAGAGAGTTCTTCTATGGTATTTTTTATACTTTTCTAGCCTCAGGAGACTAAATTGGATGAAAAAGCACCCCCCTTGGGGTCTTCTTCGGAGATTTCAGACTATCTAAACATGAAAACACCAATGAGCATGTACTAGTTCAGGCTCGTAAAATCCACTAATCAATGACTTTATCAAGCATTATTCTCTCCCCTCTTCAAGCTTGTGAAAAATGAAGAGAGACCTGAGTTGACTTTCCTGGACTCGTTAAAATTTAACAGGAAAGATAAGGAAGAAGTATGTTTTTGGGTTACAGACAGTGGCAGCATGTCCTCCTTGAACATAGCACTCTCTGAATTTTCCGATACTCATGTCTAAGTGTACACTTTCAGCTCAATTATTACTTTGAGTTTCTTACTCCTCCACTTGCCCTTTATACATGGGGAATCTGATCATGTCTGCTACATGACAGATAAGTTTAGTTGTCCTATCTGCAAAGTTAAAATATGCCTTGGGTCATCTCCGTGTCATGCTCACTGTTCAAGGATTTATCCCTGGATCTCATTATTATCCTGGTTCCTTCATTATCCTATCTAAGTGTCATTTGTGTCTACCTTCCCGTATCCAATTCCTAGTCACTCTTGTGATCCGTTGGAGGATCTATTTCCTTCCTCATCACAATATGGTTTCTCAGCAGCACTTCCTAAATACAAAGACCTAGAGTTTTGACGATGGTACCTTAGGTTTCACTATAATTCTTGTTCAACTCCTTTGCTTCGGTTTGTCAGTTTCACCTATTGATTGACAATCTGTTGAGTTCTTTCCATGTTCAACTTCAACACATCTATTCACATGGTAAGGATTGTACTGGTTCCCTTCGATTTCGATGAAGACCTTAGGTTCACATTTATAACCTAAGTTGCGCAAGACTATGTTATGATCAGTTACACAACTTCCAGATTTTGAATACTTGTCATTGTATATTGTGGCTTCGATCCACCTTCGTAATATACATGTTCTTGTACCCGAATCATATGATATAATCAAATATTGTAAGGAGCTAGTGTTCCAATATTTTGAACATGGCATCCTCAGATATGATTTTGTATATGACATTGATATGTATTTGTTTTAGGTACTTCCTCTGCTGCCTTAGACATTTGAGTTCTCCAAGATAAATATTTTAATGTATTTCGGCCATTGCTTCCCTCTGACCTCACACATTAGGGGGAGTTTGTTATCAACCAAAATGGCACTTCTCCGTCCGAGTGCTGACATTCATTATGTCGATACACAAAAGGACAATTAGGATTGAAGTGGCCAAAACACTATAGATGTGCATGCCATTGATGCATAATCTCCAGACCAGCATGATATATTTTTATTCTGAGTATAGGGTTGCACACGCGATTATGTGCATTGCAACTCGCGTATCACACACAATTATGTGCATTGCAACCCGCGTGTACATTGAACATGTGAGTTCCCTTTGAGAAACAAGCGTGTCATACACGCCTTGCTTATATAAACACTTGCGTGTACCTTAATTTGACATTAAAAATATAAATCATGATTAGATGAGATTAGTTGGGCCTTAATCCATAACTATCTCAACTGTCTCAACCATCCTAAACTTCGAAACCACTCTATTTTCCAATGTATAAATAGAGGCCTTGGGATGGGGCTAATGAATCAATTCTGGAAGAGAAAAGTTATGTTGGTGGTATACCTTCAGAGTCTTGGAGCAATAGAACTTAGAGTCCTCGGTTGTAGAGGAGTCCTTTTGTCAGAAGCTAGGTGGTGTTCTCACCTATTCACTGTGTGTTAATAAAGATAATTCTTCTTCCAATCTTTGTATTGTGCTTTTCTCATGTATATTGGCTGATGAATGATGTCATTTATATTATTAATATGTGTTTCATCTAACTTCTGATATATATATGTATGAGATATTACTTGAAGAATTGTCTCTTTGCAGGTGAAGAGAAGCATCCCTAGAAGCTTTGGAGAATATTGAAGCGAGAGAATACCAAGCTTGGATCAACCATAATAAACCGGGTAAACCAAACTCTCTTCCTATTCTCATTTCATTTTCTGTAAAAGCTGATTGTCTACAAATCTATTAGTAATTTGGTAACCCCAGACCCTAGGTTACAAGGGTGTATTGTCTTGTACAACAATATTGTACCATTGGAAAGCATGAATACAAAACCTAAAGTGGAATTTCTATTATTAGGATCTCCAACCCAATCCGAATCAGAAAATCCTACTAGTTCTAGTGGAGAACTAGTTGCATACTGTACCCCGAAGTTCATGGTGCCTTGTACATACTGAAGGATCCTCTTGGATTCCTTCCAATGGATCTCATGTGGCTGCTGCATATATATATCTACAACACTAACATCACATTCTAAATCAATTTTAGTATAGGTATGATACAACAAACTCCTGACCAGCTGTCTATACAATGAGCAATCTACCAATGGAGAGTCACCAATTTCACCTAGTTTGATGCCATAAAGGAATGGGCACTTGGATACCTTACATTCAACCATATTAAAATTTAATAACAGGTCTGAAGCATACTTCTATTGGCTGACCTTGATCCCTGCTTCAGATTGTACAATTTCCAAACCAAGAAATTGTTTCAACAATCCTAGATTGGTCATTAAAAATTCAGTGTACAAAGATGCTTTAATTGACCCAATTTATTTGCTGCAGCTACCTGTAATCAAAAGGTCATCAACATACAGTACAATTACCTACAATACATCACCAATATGCTGCAAATAAACATTAGGATCAGATTTTCATCGAACAAATCCAAGTGAAAGCAGGAAATTGTCCATCTTGGCATACCAAGCCCTTGGGGCTTGCTTGAGGCCATAGAGTGACTTCTTTAACCTGCATACAAGGGAAGGATCCTCTTGGAAACCTTCATATTGATGCATACATATCTATTCCTGTAGATCACCATGAAGAAATGCACTTTTTACATCCATGTGGTGAACCTCTCAACGCTTACTAGTAGCAATGGCTAAAACTAGCCTGATAGAGTCCATCTTTGCAACCGGTGCAAAGGTCTATGTATAGTTCACTCCTTGGACTTGAGAAAATATTTTGGCTACTAATATAGCCTTATATTTTATATCAAACCCATCAGCAGCAACTTTGGTCCTATAGACCCACTTGCTTTGCACAATCTTCCTCTTGGGAGGCAAGGGAACCAATTCCCAAGTCTCATTTTCCTGTAGAGAGTTGAACTCTTCTTGCATGGATGATTGTCATATTGGGTCATAATATGCTTCCTGATATGATTATGGATCATATACAACCTTCATATATCAATTATCAGAAATAATCAATTCATTTGCAAAATAAGCACCTTGAAATTGTGATCTAGTCTTCCTAGGATCTAGAGGATTGCCTACTAAATCCCCAGCAGCTTCTATGGTTTTCTTTGCCCACTTAGGCCTTGAGGGTGTATCATGTTCAAAAAAATAATATTCATCCAAATCAGAATAAGAAATATCAGAATATCATAAAGGGAATCATCACTTACATCATCTTGGTGTTGAGGAGAAGAGCATTCCCCCGGTGCTAGTTCAAAATATGGAATAATTTCCTCTTCGAATTGCACACTTTTTTCAATGAAATTTTTGTGTGTGGATGTATAAAAGGGATTATATCACTTTGTATATTCACCATATCCCACCATGATGCACTCCTTACTTTGTGGCTACAATTCCTTCCCTATTTTCTGAAGGAATTCGAGCCCATGCCCTTGAGCCAAAAATCCTGAAATGTGAAATATTTGGCTTGTGACCAAACCAAGCCTCGTATGGTGTTTTTCCACTCACTAATTTATGTAGAGCCCTGTTTTGAATGTATGTAGAACAATTAATGGATTCATACCATATCTTAGGACTCAAATCCTTAGCCTCTATCATGCAGGCAGCCATCTCCTTGAGTGCCCTATTTTTCCTCTCTGCCACACCATTTTGTTGTGGTGTTTAGGAGACCGAATGCTGCATTTGGATGCCACATTATTCACACAATTGCTGCAAATTTTTATTCACATACTCTTTACCATTATCATTTCTAAGGACTTTAATCTTGTTCCCACTTTGATTCTCAACCAAGCCCTTCCAAATCTTGAGAGTCTCAAAGACTTCAGATTTTAACTTTAGGAAATAGACCCAACAGAACCTTGAGAAATCATCTATGAAAGTGAGAACATACCTTGATCCTCCATAGGAGGGGGTGGGAAGAGGACCAATGAGATATCAATGCACCAATCCAAGTAGTTGTTTAGCTCTCCTTTCCTTTCCCTTCTCATAGCTGTGCTCTGGATGCTTTCCCACCACACAACCAATGCATGCACCATTGGAGGATTTGATAGGAGGAAGCCCTCCCACCGTGTCATCCTTGTTCAATTCTTGGAGGTATTTGTAGTTCATATGGCGAAATCTATCTTGCCACAACTTGTTGGTTTCATTGGCATGAGACATAAGCGCTTGCCCATTGGAATTTGGAAGAAATTTGGAGAATTTGTACATCCTAGCTTGGTGATCAGCATACCCCAATGCCACCACTTTGTTGGAGGAGATTTCTGCTATCTCAACCTCACATGGAGTAAATGTTACTCTCTTGGATTCTACAGTATGTGTCAATTGGTATACTGACAACATGTTCATTGCCAAGTCTGCTACATACAGGACATTGTTGAAATATCCATGTTCAAGGTCGATCCTGCCAACTCCCTTGGCCTGGATCTCATAATCATCACCCATTCGAACAGTTGGGCCACTGTTTGAATACATGGATGTTGTTGGGCCTCGAGACAGATGGGGAAAATTCATGTAGAATTCTACTTAAGTATGGAAGACAAGGGTAAAGAAGAAGAAACAACATCAAAGGAAAGAGAAGGATGTTGTGACAGAAGAAGGAAAGTGAAGAAGAAGACAAAGAGAAGGCGTGGGACGAGAAAGTTGCACTAGTTTAGTAATCTACAATGGAAGGATAGAGCAAGAGACGAGATGACATGGTAGAATACTCACAGAAGCAGGCATGCAGATAAGGTAATAGCCAGAAAAGGACAGTAAGACATAACGCTAAGAAAGCGACAGCCGTTAGTGATTGTGGGTACGAGCTCGACTGGAGCTGGTAGAAACCACATGTGTAAAGGCATTTATGTAAGTCAAGTCGATATCGCCTTTTTGGTTATGTATTGCTAGAATAGGAAAGACATCCTGTTGGCTAAAGATAGTAAGTCGATTGGGATAACGACTGAAGCCAAGTCTGTTAGAGTCTATATTGAGTTAGTATTGAGTGTGTAACAAGCATGTATGGGAGTTATATCAATTCTGTAATAAGGCTATAAAAGGAGGAACCCAAGCTGTAAATGGGTTATCTAGTTCTTTCTTACATGGTTTTTTGGGTAGATGGTTTTGAACTGATTAGTTGATACAACAATTTTGAGTAAGTCTCTAGACTCTTAGAAAAGACGCTTGAGCTAGATAGTTTTGGTTAATGACTCTGGATAGCTGAGTGCATCATAGTAATGGTTCAGCAACTAAGTGCGCAGACAGGTAGAGAAGGCCGAGTCGATCCAGCCTATGTGTGGATCGCTAAGTAGGAGTAGATTAGAGTGATAAAGATAGAGAAGATCAGAGAGCATGAGAGGGAGGAGAAGTCTGTAGAGATAGAATAGAAGATCTTGAACAGAGTCTGTAGCTTTATGTACAGATAAAAGGTGCATCTATTTATTCATGCCAATGCTAGATGGAGAGCACCTTGTGGTTTTTTCCCAGATGGGTTTCCATGTTACATGTTGTGTATATGTGTGAATGTTGAGTAGCTTAGTAAATGCATAAGTGTTGTGTTTAATGATTGATTGGTTATTTTGTTTCAAGCAGATAAATGTATGAATGTCGAGTTACAGTAATGAATATGCTTGTGATGTTTGTTCACTGTGTGTTTGCATAAGATTGCATAATTAAGGGTTGAATAATAACTTGGTGTTGGAGCACCGTGCAAACCAGTATCCCACCTTCCTTGTCTTCGTTAGAAAACCTTGGCACAGAGCCAAGGTACTAAAACACCCTCCTACACAAACTACAAAAACATGGTTCTGGAAGTTACCCATAAGAACTGAGATATCTCAGGTGAGACGGCATCTGTGTTGCAGGTGCTGCCGGCTGAGTTCCGCTCCATCGGGTCAATATCTTGGGCTTTGTTGTGCTGACCAAGAAGGGACTGAACCTGGGTCGTAGGGAGAAAAGCCAACAGATGTGAAGAAATATCTGACATAGGCCATGTGCCTTGATTCTCCTGAATAAATGATGAAGGTGGAGGGATCTAAAGAACCTGCAACCAAAGCATGGCACTTCTCCTTGTTGTGAGAACCTGAAGTGCCATCCTTCTTCCTTACGCCCTCTAGGACTAGGATATTGTTCTTCTCCAACAGTTGTGCCATCATATTAATGGTTTTCTTCATGTAAGCACTCTCTGAATGCCATCCCTTATGGAAATAGGTGCATTTGGTATTCTCCTTTCCCTTTTTGTCCTTGTCCTTGCAAGGATTCAAACCCCCATCAAGAATTTTGGGTATGTCTGGTTTCTTCTTATCTGGTTGTTTTGAATACTTGGATTTCTTCTTGCCTTTGGATGCATTCAAAACCCCTGCAGTAAGAGCTTGGCCCTTGCTTGTTTTGATGGTTCCCATCTGTACTAGCTTATCTTTCTCTTGGGTCAAAGACTCCATGAAGCTTGTTAGTGTTGGAATTTGCCAATTTTGAATGGTTAGCTTTCCAAAATGAAATGTTCTAACAAACACAAAGTATTCTATCCCTAGCTTCGAAAGGATTGACAATATGAGTTGCTCTTCCTTCTTCTTGATTCCACAATGCTTGAGTTGAAGCACCAAAGACTTGAATTTGGTGAAGAAATCCTAGATGGTCTCATAATGTGCTAGGCTCAAGGTGATGAGCTCATTTTCGATATGGTTCCCCTTCATTTCATCAGTTTTCCCAAAGAGAGCTTCGAGCCTGAGCCAAACTTCATTTGGGGTAGCTAAACTAGTGTTGGGCCTCGGGACAGTAGGGCAGAATTCATGTAGAATTATTCCTAAGTATGGAAGAAGAGTGTAAGGGATAAGAGGAAGGAGCTACGACAGAGGAAGCAACATCAAGGGAAAGGGAAGGATGTTGCTACTAAGGAAGGAAAGAGAAGAATATGACAAAGAGAAGGTGCGGGACAAGGAATTTGCACCAGATAAGTAAGCTGTGACTAAAGGACAGAACAAGATACGAGATGACATGGAAGAATGTAACGACAAAAAAATGACAGTAAGGCATAACGCTGAGAAAGCGACAGTCCATAATGATCGTGGGTATGAGCTCGGCTAAAACTGGCAAGAGCCACATGCGTGAATGTGTCTTTGTAAGTCAGGCTGATAGTTCCTTTCCTTATGTGTTACTAGAATAAGAAAGACAACATGTTGGCTAGATATAGTAAGTCGACTGAGAAAGCGACTGAAAAGGAGTTTGTAATGAGTCAATTAGAGTTTGTATCAAGTCGATATTGAGTCTGTTACGTAACAAGCATGTAAATGTGGTTATGGAAGTTACCCATAAAACTGAGATATCTCGGGTGAGACGACATCTGTCTCGCAGGTGCTGTTGGCTGAGTTCCGCTCCATCGAGCCGATATATTAGGCTTTGTTGTGGTGACCAAGAAGGGACTGAACCTGGGACAACTAAACCAGCGTGAGAGAGAGATGAAAGTCAACAAATGGTTCTGTTGTCGGGACCTTAAAGTGTTGTGGTGAGTGATATGTTGTGGCAACCCACGAAACCAGAGATTCAAGACTGGGTGGACTTTAAAGAGTTAGATTTTGCACAAAAATAAAGTGAAGGATCTCGATGGACGCCAACAAAGTGGTTAGACCGGTACATTTATTCATGCATTCATGAGATTTTCTTTGCTGATTTTCCCATCATATTGCATGAGTGATTGTCTAAGTTGGCAACCCAACAAAGGAATTTTCAAGGAGGAGAACTGAAAGAGTGGAGCCCGTACTTGATTGAGAGGTTGAAAAGAGTAAGCAATCCTATATCAAGGGATGCAGATTTTTGGGTAGATAGTATCCTAGAGGGATATATTACAGAGTTTTTTGTTGACACAATAAACTCATACAGTGAGGCAGAGTGAATTTTTTTTCAAGGACCACGCAACAAATACCTGTCATCTTTAAAGACATGGATAAAAAATCTTTTTTTGTGAAAAATGCATTTTGCGAATACAAGACTGAATAGAAAAGGGTGGCTATGTCTCAGCAGAACCCTAGAGTGAGATGTTCCCAGGAGATAGTGGAATTGAACTAGAGCCAGGATTTTCAAGAAGCGGAATAAGATTCAGGTTCGGCAAAAGACGAAAAACTCTGTTCGGACAAGGGTTTTGCAGCACAGATCGAGAAGAAGGCTACGAGTTTGCATCATACTTAGACAGAGGTTCTTGTGATGAGGAAGACGAATATCATCTGATATTAGAAGGTGGCAAAGAGTTCAAAGAGTCAATTGAAGCTCCAAAACAAGAACATGCACACAACTCGCCTACAGTACCAGAGGTAAAATCACGAGACTTGTCTCCAAGTATTTCTATAAATACAAGTAGTACTAACGCTGTAAATAGTAGACAAGGAAGTCCGACTAGTCCAAATTTGTTTCGACTGTACCACCAGTAAATACAATGGCTGGAATTGACATTAAGTTCCCAATATTCAATGGGAATGGGTTAGAAGACCTAGAACAAAATTGGTTTCTGTGTGACGTTGTCTGGACTGTACGATAGATCCAGGATGAGAATATCAAGAAAGCACAGATGATCACGATGCTACGAGGTCATGCGATGGACTAGTATATGAAATTTTCCATAGTACTAGTAGGAGTTGTCTCGAAAACACTCAATGAGATTCGACTGGGGTTGATAGATGAATTCAAAAAGCCAAATTCTGAATCACAATGCATCACTGAGATCAAATAGATTAAGCAGCTACCGACATAATTTGTTTGGGGCTTTGACCAAAGATCTAATACATTAATGGCCAAAGTGAGTTTCCAAATGTCGAATGTGAAATGCAAGGAATGGTTTATTTCCTCCTTGCTACCATATATCCGGACCCCATTGTTGCAACAAAAACTCGTGTCACAGACAGAGGCTCTTGAAATAGAAATGAAGTTAGAAGCCTCGGCAGTTGGAGACACTGGCTCGGGACGATGCAAATTTAGTTCGGGAGGAACTATGGTGTACAAGATGCAGAACAGATGGACACCATAAAGATAATTTCTCGACACTGATGAACTATTTCACAGCAGGTGCACCGAACCCATTAAACACCCAAGGAATTCCTTTGTGTAGAATATGCCAGACTAGAGGTAACAAGTCCGAGGAATGTCTGTACTTACAGAAGATTGTAAGTGCACTCGCTGGTCTGTATTGTAAATTTTGTATATCAGTAGGTCACGATGAGAAAGACTGCAGAGCACTTCAACTATTGAAAGAAAAAATGATGGATACCTACTTAATGAAAAATGATGAGAAAATGCAAGTTGAACGAGCATAGCCTCAGTATCATCCTGCACAATATCAACAACAACAATATCCTCAACCGCAATACCAGCAAAATCAGTATCCTCAACAACAACAATACCCTCTGCAAAGGGGGGGTGGGAATTTTAGAGGCCGAGGACAACAACAAGGAGGAGGATTTGGTTGAGGAAGAGGCTAAGTCATATGTTATAATTGTGGGAAGCTAGGACATTTTTCTTGAGATTGTCAAAGTCCTGTGAAAAATTATACATATTGTAAAGAATTTGATCACACTGTCGAACAGTGTTAGTACCTTATTGTGAAATGGCAGGCTAGAACTATCGTTAACCCCAACCCCGTGCAGAATCTGAATCTGAACCCCAATCCGAATATTTAGATGATTTCTACCGAACCAAGACAACCTCACATTGTTGTAGTCACAAGAGGAGGTGCTGCAACGGGAGCAGACCATAATATGCAGCAAGGAAAACTGTAGGTAAGACCCGTGGCACAAAAGAAAGCTCCGCTAGATGTCCAACGAGAGAAATAATTCTTCTTATAGGTGCGACAAGACTTTGTTGATACCAATGAACTGTCGAGCTCTAGACAAGTTAGACATATGCCCAAAAGGTTTGAACAACTAATCAGGAAGCCGCCAATGAAAAAGGTTAGTAAGATTAAATAATTTTTCAAAAGTTGTTTAGCACTAATCCATGATAAAGATGTTGTCACAGAATTGACATCACTCATAGAAGAAACCATAGAAGGCCTGCGATCTGACAAAAGAGTTGATCATATCAGGAGGAAAGTAAAGACATGCCGAGAACTGCGAATGACTGCGCAGATAGGAGATTATGATATGGACTATATCATATTAGATTTGGGTTTGAATGACAAACATGAGAGAGCATGAATAAGTTGCAACTGTACTAGTCTCCTATTCAGCTAAGGCTAGCAAACTAGTCGAAGGTTCTACCAATCGGTAGACTGACCCAAGTACCTGTGGAAGTCAAAGTTTTGAGAACAAATGCCGACTTCAAAGTTACTAACATTGTCGATGAGACAAACCCTTATCCTGCACTTCTAGGAATCGATTGGGAAATAGACAACCAAACTTTTATAAACTTCAAGAAAAGGATATTGTATTTTGAAGATTCTGAAATAAGAGTGGTTGCGTCGATCGAACCGCTTGAAGGACAATGATATGCCGAGCTTGTACATAGCGAAGGGAAAGACAATTATCTGGACCAGCTGTACAACATCATGTCATCGAAGGAAGACTATATTAACCCAATAGCTGATGGAAACCTGAGTTGGTAGAGTGTAAGCTCGTGCACATCCGGCTCAGGGGATGCTTGGAAAATTGGTAGAACATGCTGCATGAAGTCTCCATGCACAGATGTGCGAGCATCACAAGAGCTATTCAAAGGGTAGGAGTCGAAGCAAGCACACTGCCTACATATGAAGGATTACCCAACCTTGCATCTTTTTTAGAGGAATTTGAAGAGAAAGTCATAGAATCACAATGATTGTCCGCTTTGGACTATGTGTTGAAATCTACGCCCGCTAGATGGTGGGCTACACACAAGAAATATATATCCGAATGGCCACAGTGTAAGATATTGATGGAGATCAGATTTGGCAAACAGATCAACTGCCCTAATCTGAAATATACAGGACCGACAGATCCTAGCAAGCATATTGAGAACTGTCGCACGGGTTGGAAATAATATCCACGACAAGAGTTGGTTCATTGATTCATCCACACTTTGGAAATGGTCCCAAAGAAGTTGGTACACATCAAAAGAGCTGCGACGAGGAACCATTGAATGGGAAACCTTAGTTGTAAGCTTTACCCAGACATTTGAATTTGAAAGCGCACACCCAACCGTGGATGTTGCGTTACAATTCATTAAGGAAAAGACCTTCAAAGAGATACATGTTGCAGACACGAACTTCCATCAATGCAACATAACTATGCATAACTGCACGGAGTGTTATAATATCACGAAGGATCTGAGTGATAGTTACCCATTCGCCATAATCTCTAGGTGTCAAAAGGAAGGTGCGAAGTGGAAAGAGATCGCACATATGAAAATCCACGGTACCCTAACCAATATGACATAAAAAAAGGGGGTCACAGCAAGAAGGAAGGGCGTTATACCAACGTCACATAACATTGTGAGAAAGAGAACCAAGTCGCAAGGAGTGCAAAAACATGATGCAGGAACTCCGAGGGAAAGCATAAGTTTCAAATGAAATGACACTACCATAAATCGATGCCATGGTTGACACAATATTAAGTGAAGTACTAATAGTGTATTTGTCAGTCATTAATCGAGAAATCTCAATAGAATCGGGTGACATACTTTGGGACCATGTCCACCATAAATAACAATAATCGTCTGTATAAATGCCAGCTAAGTGACGGCATGCCGAAAATGTTTCCTTAAATAACCTACACTGCCACCCTGGGCCATTTGAAAGAGGCAATACTTTCTAAGTACAAACTACTCGTTTGAAAGACAACTGCCAATAAGTTGTTGTTTCGTAATATTCTTTGTTACCATATCCAAAATCATTGTGTTTAGAACTAGAAGGAGCAAGTATTGTAGGTAACTCAATGAGCATAAACCAATTTATCTCTATTATGATAGTAAGTGTTAACTCCCGTGTGAGACCTATATCCACTATGCCCATGTAGCATAGTACAGGACATAGAACCCCACTGAAACAGCCTTGCCCAACTGTTGGCCAAGTTCCACGTTGATATTTAGAAAAAACGCAGAATGCAAGAACACAAATCACAACCAATTCCAAAAGGGAAGCAACCAATGAAGAAGTCGAGGAAGGAGAAAGCTCCAGCAACAGCACCAACCTAGGGAGAGCAAGAGGAATTCAAAACCAGGAATTTATTGTCTCCTTACATTCCACCAAGGAGGACAGATGCGCCACCAGTTAGAATGCCTACCAAGGGCCATACTACACTGGTAGCACCTAAAAAATCGAAAGATATGAAAGTACTACAGGATATCCTGCTTCAGTTGGCAAAGCTGCCCTTTCAAGATTCTAACACTAGTAAAATTAGCGACCCGAACATGAAGAATTATATGAAGTTGGTCCAATATACGCTGGAATTACCAAACCAGTTTGTTACAATGCAATGGGAAAACAAACTAGACCAGTCGGGACTACTATCACTTCTCTTCATGCCGCACTTTGGTCGAACCACAGAGGTGGATATTTATGTAAAGCAATTGCTGGTAGTCTTTCACGCAGGTTTCCTTTGGTTAGAAAAACCATATTTGATTGATGTTGACCTCATCTCAGCAATCATAGACTGCCGAGAGCTGGATGGGACCCAGTAGTAACCTTCGAGAAGAGAAAGCACCCAACCTAGATTACACAAGTCAAGGAAAAGTATGTCTTGGTCAGCTCTAGCAAAGAGTTCCTAATCTCATCCATCAATGACCTTGCTACCCGTATGGCAACCACGATATTAACACACAAATTGTTGCGTGTCTCGAGACCGAAGCAATGTACTACAGGAATAGTAATGTTGGTTGCACTCTAAGCAGAAGGAGTTCAAATCAATTTGTCTCAATTCTTGCTTAACGAACTATTACAAGATGTCACTTCAACATAGGAAGAAGGCACTCCTTTCCACTATGCTTGGTTGTTAATTTTGATCTCGTTTACTGTGTGTTCTGAGCCCGCAGATTATCAGCCGGTAGAGTAACATGTCCTCTATAGAGGAGCGAGATACCAAAACTTGTGGTTCTCGCCTGAAAAAGACCGACAACTGAGTAGAAACACTGAATTCTTTGTCCACACTGAAGCCTTGAGGACTGTGGTAAAGCAACACGTAAGGATTAGTGCAACTACCATGTTCAAATTTCAACATACTATTAATTTTCAATTAGGACCGCACTATATATACATCCAACCACGCCTAGACCCCTGAGGACAGTGGTTGTCAACACAATATGTGCTCACAGAGGAAGATCTATAGACCATTATCAATGATTATCCAGAAGAATGGCAATAGTAGGGATCACCACCTCTAGGAGAGAAGAATAACCAACAAAAATACGCCACAATGCCAGGTCAAGCTCAACCCAATCAGCCTCAAAATGAGCCGACGCTAGAGCAACAACAGAAGGATGCGCAAAACGAAGAAGTAAAAAGAGAACCACCGTGTAAGAAACGAAAGGCTAACAAAGAAGCCAATACTTCTTGTATGGATGACGAGGAAGTCATATCCTTAACAGAGGCCCTACAAAAAGTTGCGCAGATGTGGTTCGATGACCTTGGACGATAGCAAAATCAATTCACTAATACCATCACAGATAGGCTGAATGATCTTAGAAGAACAATCAAAGCAATCCAACTTGTAGTAGAGCATACGCTGTAGGTACCCCCGTCGCAGGACACACCTAGCGTGTCAGAAGCACAAGAAACCCTATGACCCAGAGAAGATCACCCCAACAAAGTACAACTAGGCAGAGATGTGTTGGAATTCGAAACCCTGGACCCCAACGAGGTGGACATAACTCCTGGCTGGATATTTTTAGATTTCTTAAAAGTGCAATTGAAGGATGTGTATGCTTTACATAAAGCAACACTTACCAAGATTCGAGTTAGGGATAATACCCTTAAAAAGAAAGTAAAACACTCAGTAAATACTATCAGAAAAATCAAGGCCAAAATGCAAAGAACCAAATAAGAAGCAAGGAAGGAAGAAGTAAGTAAGCAAAAGCTCAAACATGTCATTAATCTTATTTGTTCGAATCTGGATGATGTTGAAATTTCACAAGATATACCATTAAAAGACAAGGTCCTCAGGCTAGGTAAGATAGTAGCTGACCTTAAGAAAAAAATAATTCAGTTTGAAGAGCAAAGGAGACCCAACACACCCCCAGAAGTGCTGGTACGTAGAAGATACGCAGCCACTCAGGCTACGAAAAGAATAGAGGAAGCAGAGCAAACATGTGCTAAGGTTGTGGACCAAGTCTCCCAGACTTGCGAAGCCCTAATGGATGACAAGCAATCACAAAGGATTGCAAGTGAGCTCAATGCGGTTGAAGAAAATATAACACATATAAGAAACAAGATGAAACAACTACCTTTGGAGCAGAAAAAGGTCAAGACAGCAGAGGTGCACAAATTGCAGCAACAAAGGACTACGTTGTGCGCACAGCAGCAGCAACGTGAGGAAAAGGTAGAGGAATTGCAAGCAGAACCATAGAAAGTCACAGGAAAAATTCAGCCTGTACACCAGAAGGTGTGCGAGGTAGTGGCCTCTGTAGAAAGAATCATGCCAGAACACATTAGTTCCGACGTGGTGGAGTACATGTAGAAAACAAAAGAAGAAGTGCGCGCAGAGACAAATAAGTTGGTGGAAATCGTGGAGGATTTTCAGAACAAAATCAATGCAAGTCAGTTTATGGAGCACTAGTTCGTGTGGCTCAAGACGAGCGACAGGTGAGTGTTGGGGGGCTGTTGGGCCTCAGGCCAATAGGGCAAAATTCATGTAGAATTCTACCTGAGTATGGAAAAAGAGTGTAAAGGAGAAGAGGAAGGAGCTACGATAGAGGAAGCAACATTAAGGGAAAGGGAAGGATGCTGCGATAGAATATGGAGAGAGAAGAAGACGACAAAGAGAAGGCGCGGGACAAGGAAGCTGCGTCAGATAAGTAAGTCGTGACTGAAGGATAGAACAATATACGAGATGACATGGCAGAATATGAGCAGAAGCAGGCATGTATACAATGTAACAACTGGAAAATGACAATAATGCATAACGCTAAGAAAGCGACAGTCCTTAACGACC
The DNA here is from genome assembly GCA_001517045.1 of Pseudotsuga menziesii. Classification (NCBI taxonomy): domain Eukaryota; kingdom Viridiplantae; phylum Streptophyta; class Pinopsida; order Pinales; family Pinaceae; genus Pseudotsuga; species Pseudotsuga menziesii. The sequence continues at coordinate 445,948 of LPNX010650561.1, forward strand.
GTGGGTACAAGCTCGACTAGAGCCAGTGGAAGCCACATGCGTGAAGGCATATTTGTAAGTCAATCCGATAGTGCCTTTCATTATGTGTTACTAGAATAGGAAAGACAACATGCTGGATGGATATAGTAAGTCGACTGAGAAAGCGATTGAAAATGAGTCTGTAATGAGTCAATTAGAGTCTGTATCGAGTCGATATTGAGTTTGTAACAAGCATGTATGGGATCTGCATCGAGTCTGTAATGGGGCTATAAAAGAAGGAACCTAAGCTGTAGTTAAGTTAGATAGATAGCCAACATGATAGTTGTTTTAGCTGAATTGAGTTGGATGTAACTGGCTTTTTGGTTAATGACTCTGTATCGCTGAGTGCATCAGAGTAGAGGTTCTATAGCTGAGTGCGCAGACAAGTAAAGAAGGTTGAGTCGATACAGGCTGTGTACGGATCGCAAGTAGGAGTAGAATAGGAATAGAAAGAGAGAAGACCAGAGAGCATGAGAGGGAGGAAAAGTCTATAAAGAGAGAAGAGAAGATCTTAAACAGAGTCTACAGCTTTGTGTATAGACAAAAAGTGCATCTATTTCCTCATGCCAGATGAAGAGCACCTTGTGGTTTTTTCTTGGATGGGTTTCCACGTTACATGCTGTGTATGTGTGTGAATGTTGAAGTAGATCAGTGTATGTGTGAATGTTATGTTGAATGACTGGTTGATTATTGTATTTCAAATTGATAAATGTATGACTGTCGCATTATATTAATGAATATGTTTATGCCGTATGTTCATTGTTTGTTTACGTGAACCACATAAAGAAGGGTTGGATCATAACTTGGTGTTGAAGTACTGTGCAAACCAGTAACCCACCTTCCCGATCTTTGTTGGAAACCTTGGCGTAGAGCCAAGGCACTAAAACACCCTCTTGCACAAACTGCGGAAACGTGGTTCTAGTAGTTACCCATAAAACTGAGATATCTCGGGTGAGATGACATATGTGTCACAGGTGCTACCGGCTGAGCTCCGCTCTATCAGGCCGACATCTTGGGATTTGTTGTGTTGACCAAGAAGGGACTGAACCTGGGTCCAGCATGAGAGAGGGATGAAAGCCAACAACTGTCAACATGAAACAGGAGTTCTCTCGAAATGTTGAGACATAACATCCCAAAAGCTTCATCAAGTTTATTGAACTATTTCAACTTCTCTACTGCAGAATTTGGCTCGAGCTCCGTCCCCATGGTGACCCTGTAGAGACCCTTGGATCTCAGTTGGATGACCATCTTTGCCTTCCATTTGAATTAATTGAATGGATTCAACAAGACATGATTTTTCTCCATCTCTGCTTGCGCTAGTGGTGAGAATTTGTTGAATGTACCTGCAAAAAACACTCAATTCTATATGGAAAACCCCTCAATATGCAGCTCAAACACTATAGATTGATATGAAAATCCAATCAGCTCTGATACCATGTGAGAATTTGATTCACAACTGGATCTAGGAGTGCAAGAGACTCTCACAATTCGAAGTAGTTTACAAAAACTAGCAAAAAATCTTGAAAGAGTAGAAATTTACACACACATGTGAACAAAATAGTGGATATTATTGAACTATCTAACATATGAATGTGTTTAGATCATAAATATATTACATTAGGAAGAATTCACGAGGCTTAGGAAGCCATTTGGGTGTGCACATGTGTCAAGGCAATATTTGACCTCCATCCCCTCTAGGTGGACCAATCAACACTCGAATCACCCCAAACGGTCACGAACCATGGTGTGAACCTTGGTGAGATGTGTTGAGGCATAAATGAGTCCAATACAGACGTGGGTGAACAAGTAGAGGTGTGGAAGTGTCCCAATGTAAGCAATAAATGCACTAAGAGGGCCAAAATGGACTAAAGACAACACTAGCGCCCCTAGTCAAACCCAGATTCCTCAAAAAAAGGAAGTAGCGCCCCAAGACATTAATGAGGGCGCACATGTTCTAGGTTGATCAAGCTAGAGCGTTGGTGTGTGTGTGAGTGGGATAAAATAACTAGTTCACCTCCTAGACCAATTTCCCTAAGTCTAAACCATAGCAATTTAATGTATAACAACAAAAGAATTTGACTAAGGTATAAACTAAGGTACTAAGGATGGATTATTGTTCAAACAGAATTGGGCCATTTATAAGGGCATTTAGGGAAGCCTCTGCTACGTGTTTTGGTGGGGAAGTTTTTACCAGAAATGAAGACAGTTCAGTGCATATTTTTTGGCTTTTTGTAGTAACTGAACATTCTTTGATTTTTGTGAAACTATTGTGGGCGTTGGTTAGGAAGAGTTATGTATCACTTCTTATGTATTTTTTGTGTCGTATTTTATGATAAATGTAATGGGTTTGGTCAATACGTTCTACTGTGTAATTGGGCATTCTTTGATTTCCTTAAAACCAAGGCTTATTATTCACAAATGATATGCTTTTGGAAAGTTTGTATTGAAAACTGAAGTGGGTTTGGTCTAGGAATTATGCTTTTCCATTGGGGATTCTTTTATTATCTGAAAACCAATGCCAATATTAATTGAAAAGGGTTTGTCTTGTCACTTTTATGTTTGTAAGGTTGTTTCTCAGGCCACCTAGAGTTTTTCTTCTCAACAGGTTTGTTTTTTTATTTCTACCATTTCTTCCTAATTTCTTTTATTTCAATCAAGAAAGGGAAAAATCTATTCCATATCAATACCTTAAGCAAGGAATTTTAGAACAAGGATGTGGGAGTGGGAAGAATGCAACTACAAGGATCATAGGAAAAGAACCTAGGGAGTAAGATTTATTAGGACCAGTCAATTTCAAACTTCACCCTTGGGCTCAGTGATAGTTTATTTCTAAATATTCTTGAAAAGTTAGACGAAGCTTACCTTCATTACATTTAGTAACAATGTGTAAAAGCATGCAAACCATGTTAGGTATCATAATCACCATTGTAGGTAAAAGTAGAAAGCCAAGCTTACAAAAGTTGATTCTACATGCTCTATTACCTGTCAATATACATTATGAATGAAACATAGCACAAACTTTCAAGGATATGCTCTGCAATTCTCTGGGATATTTGTTAACATGCACATCACATTAATTGGTAATTACACCAAATCCACTGCTCCTTTCAAGTTTGTAGAAATGTGATTGTTGTCTATATATGTTTGTAGTAGAGTTGTAGGGTTATAGCAAAATTAATTTGTGGAAATTTCAAATCTCATTGTGCTTGGTGCTCTGCAACATGTTTCCAAGGCTTATATTTAAATTTTACCTCCTCCTTTTGCTCATCAGTTTGTGGTTGACATGGAGAACTATGTATTGTAGCTTGTTGTCCAACCTCCTCGAAGTTGTCAACTAAAAATGATTGAAATAATGGGGTGCCCTTATCACTTGTAATTATTTTGGGCACTTGAAGCAAGCGTACAACTTCCATGAAAAAGTAAATTAGTTTTATAACTATCATAACTAGTGTTCTTGTAGGGAATATAACGAGTCATTTTCAAATATCTTTCAATAACAAAAAAAAATCAAGTCATTGCTCTCTGTGTTCATGGCACCATTAACATAGTATGTAGAGTTGTCCACCCATAACTCATTTGGTATTGGAAATTACATACACTATCCAACATTCTGGAAGCCCTCTTTAGCACTGTGCTAAGTGTGAAAAGTGGAAACATGCTTGTTGACCCTACACATTTGTGGCCAAAAGCATTTCTTGGCAACTTTTCTTAAGGTCTTATCCTCACCAAAATGTCTGGTTAGTCCCACGTCATGTGATTTTTGAATCAAATTTTTTTAGATAGAATATGCATGAATATGTAGCTATATGCCATGAAATAGAAACACATCTAACATCACAAGATCTTTAAAAGAGTTCTCAATTGCACACACATGATTTTGAGAATACTCAACAACTTGGCCAAATAAATCATCCATCTCATATGCCTTCTTCAAGGAATCAAAACAACTAACATCATTATTTATTGTCACAAGCATATGATGCTTTCTATTGAAGGATCAACAACCACTTTGACTTTGCACTCCTATGTTGAACTACGGAGGATCAACTCTGTAAATATGACACCTGCTTTTGCATGCTTATGAGAAACAATAGCTAGGGAACTTATATACTCAAGAGATTGATGGTTAGTCAACAAAATAAACTCCTTTTGCAGAATATATTGCCCCCAATATTTCAAGGCATGTATGATGACATAATGTTGTTGGTTAGAAGTAGAAGCAGTCCGAAAGACTAAAGCTATTATGGAAATGGTTTGATGTGCTTCAAGGCAATAAAATGGAGCCAACTTTTTGGGGAGATGCAGTTGCCTATGCAACTCACATCATCAACTAGATTCCCACTCGTGGTAGTTGGAGGCATGAATCCAAACCCTTGGTTTCACATTTTAGAATTTTTGGATCAAATGCATGGGCCCAAATTCCAAAGGCAAAGCGAAACAAATTAGAACCCAAAAGTCACTGTTGTATTTTGTGTGGTTACAGTGAAATTTTAGAGGCACATCGTCTATATGATCCTTCCACTTACAAAGTGACAAAATGAAGGGATATTGTATTCGATTAAGTCCTTTTTGACAATTTGTCAGGATCTTTCCCATTGGTTTCTACAAATGTTTTGTAGATAGTTTTAACAAATCTTTTTCCTTCATTCTTTGATGATGATTCTCCTCCTGGGAGGGTTTACTTAAGCACTCTTTCTACAGTGACAAGTTAGATGGACATTCATGGTCAGACTCTTATTAACTCACCTAAAGTATATTCTTCTATAATGATTGCACCTCCTATGCTTATGCAATTGTGCAATTAAATAACGTTGAAGATATTCCACCATCTACTCCAGAAAGGACACGTCCTATGTCCAAATGGGCTTCTACTTATTTAGACTCTAGTAGTTTCCTTCCTAAATATGAACTTGGTTATTGTTGGCATTTACCTACTATAAAATTCTTCTTAATCCCTTCAATGATATTAAAAATAAATAAATTATCTTGTAGATATTTGAGAGTGGATTTATTGCTGGTTTGAATTGATATATGTTTACTTTCAATTTGAGAGTTTAATTGTGTAGGTTGTTCATAATTGTTGTTGCCAAAAGAGTTTTCTCAAGCAATTAAAACTGGAACAACTCATTAACATGGAAAACAGATACACACATCCCTCTGCATGGATTCATGTGGAACAATTCTCAATTTTTATTTTTCCTCTGTATTAGCACTTGTAATAAATTCTTGGGGTTAAATAGAGAGTTGGAATTTGGAGAATTTATGTACAACATGACAGGTATGGGTGATGATATGACATAATTTACTATGCCTTAATAGCTAATATAGGTAAAACTCGACAAGGTGTCTCATCGCCAACCCCAACACATCAAGCTATATAAGCCAGCGTATGATTTTTTTAAAATCATATTTAATCATTTATGATTTGGACCTTCATGTTTTTTTAGTTCTTCTATTTTTTTTCTTGATTACATATTGTGTTTTTCTTTTATTCATGATTTTATATTTTTGTTTCCATTCTCATTGAATTCACCTTCAAGTTTGTTTAAGTCATGATGGGACAATGTATCGAGTAGTCCGAATCTTTGAAATCTTTGTAATGAAGCAGACCCATGATCAATTCTGGCTGGGCCTTCACATAAAAGTAAGTTCAAGGCCCAGAATTTTACATGTGAAAAAAACAGTTTGTTTAATTTATGTCATTAAATTTACTTCAACTCAGTGTTTATTTTATTTTCTTTTCGACTTTCCATTGCACCTGCTAGTTAATTTATGAGTCACGATGGGGACGGTGTAATTTATGGGAACTAGTCCTTCATAACGCAAATACGATACAACACCTCGAGACATGACTAAAACGGAACTAGTCCTTCATAACCTAAAGGGAACTAGTCCTTCGTTAGAGGGAAAAATTGATTATTAAAGATATCCAAATGGAGGACGGAAGAGGAACTCTAGATGGGTATTCCAACGAGCGAAGAAGGCTTGCCTCAAAGGTTGAGTATGCAGGGCGTAGCAGCAGTAATGGAACCACCGGCCATCGAAGAGACCACGAGGGTTTCCGTGGGCATTCAAAAAACTATGGCCAGAGCCGAAGCCACAGCCCATATCCATCGAGCTACGAACATGACCGTCACCTCTCCAACAATGGTAAGAGATCGACTTCCCCTTCACATTCCCGTTCACGTGTTTGTTATAGCAAAGCACTAAGTCTAAGCTCTAGGGTTTCTGATCATTATTACAGTCCAAATGAGATTCTTGATGAAAACCCCAGGAGAGGGGCAGACACCCTTCGGTATGAAAGAAGGCGCAGCAGGAGCCCTGATTTAAAACATGATCCAAGGCCCAACCGAACCTCAGCCATAGACAGAGGTCCGAGGACCGAAGTTCTAACCCTCCTCCGCGACATAACAATGGATCCTATGACAGGCGCCGGAGTCCAAACCCTATTGACAGACACCGGAATCCAAACCCTAATGACAGACGCCAGAGTCCTAACCTAATTGACAGACGTCAGATTCCTAACCCTAATGACAGACGCTGGAGTCCAAACCTTAATTTTGACAATGAGCTGCATTTCTAGACAGAGGCGATGCTCGGCGTGGGCGTGGGAATGGACAGGTCGAGAGTGATGACGAGGATGAGGATTTGAAGGCGGTGGATTTCGCGGAGTATCGGAGATTGAAACGACAGAAGCTTAGAAAGAAATTGAAGAATTGCATATGGAGAATCACCCCTAGTCCGCCCCGGGACGAAATTGAACTGGCGGTGGCTAGGCAGACGATGGATAATGAGGAAGGTGGGCATGGGGTAATGTTTGGCAATGTTGGTAGGGCTATTGAAAGCAAAGAAGAATCCCATGGAAGATCATCCAAGGGGGGTAAAGGGGATGATGGGGATGCTTCTCGCAGCAAAGCTTCTGAAGACAGCGGAAAGAAAGCAGGGGATTTAATGAAGAAAAACGGCGGGCGTAGGAAATATTCTACTCCTACTAGTGGAAGTGATTATTCTGAGTCATCTGATGATGACAGGTCAAGAAGGGACATTAAGGGTGGTAGGTCCAGTAGGAAGAGAAAGAGGAAAACAAAGCATTCTGGCAAGAGCAGGAAGAGGAGATCTATTAGCGTGAAAGAACATAGCGAGGATGATAGTAATAGTGTATCAGAGGATGACTCGTCCTCGTACTCCAGTGAGAATGAAAAGCTGAAGAAGCAAACAAATCGACGAAGGAACATACATGAAAAGCAAAAGAAATCGGGGAAGCGAATGTCTGGATCTAAAAGATCACGGGTTAAAAGTTCTGAAGATGAAGAGAAGTCTGAAACCCCTTCTGAGAGTCATGTCTCATCGGATGATTGAATCTCAGAAAAGAGTAGCGGCAGGACTTGAGAATGAACCGATTGTGGGGCCACTTCCACTTCCAAAAGCAGAAGGGCACATTAGCTATGGAGCAGCACTTCGGCCAGGAAAAGGTGATGCAATTGCACAATATGTCCAACAAGGAAAGCGTATTCCTCGAAGAGGAGAAGTCGGGCTTTCTGCCGATGAGATTCAAAAGTTTGAGACCCTGGGCTATGTCATGAGTGGAAGCAGGCCTCAACGAATGAATGCTATTCGTATAAGAAAAGAAAACCAAGTGTACAGTGCCGATGACAAACGAGCATTGGCAATGTTCAATTATGAGGAGAAGTCAAAACGTGAACACAAGGTCATGTCAGATATTCAGCGCTTGGTACAGAGGCACATTGGGCAAGAAGTTGCTCCTACACATGATCCTTTTGCAAGCAAGGAACCCGAAGTGGCAGATGGATAGGATAGGTTTCTTATGAGTTTGTCATGATCGTTACTATTTTTTTTTGTAATTTCATCGGTTTATTATATTAAATGTGATTTGCTAAGCTGTGTATTTTGCATGAGGACAACAATTACAATGTCTTTAATTTTATTAGGCAGGATATTGAAAATTATTCATCCCTCTGATTTCGTATGGATATAGGTATTAATACTGGAAAATTAAACCTTCAGTTTAATCTCTAGCAAAAATGTAAAATAATTCTGGAGAAGATTTACACAAGAAGCGAAAAATGATATCTTGTCTTTAAAGTGCTCCCTTCTTATACTGAAGGCTAGAAAAGAGAAAATAGCTTGATATGGATAATAAATTTGCAAAGATTCCAAGCCAGGAAACAGATTTATCATTAAGTATAAACAAGAGGCAAAGAATGATCAAAGTGAATTTTAATATTCCAACTCAGAAATACAAAATCAGCCATTTAGAAGTCACCTGGTAATGGAGGTTTCATTGCAGCTTGGTTTCCTTTAAAGATTTGGTTGGAGACTTCTCCATGACCAGATCTGCTACCTTTAATTCCCAGTTTTAGTGCACTTCCTAACTTTCCACTGTTTTATTGCTCATTCCAATTTCTTACTACTTAAATGTTTATGTCAACAACTTAAAAGAACAAAGAATATTTGGTTGTAGTAATAGAAAGAAAATGCTAATTCCCTTCTTTGTACTTGAAGTTCGTAACAACTTCTGCGGAACTTGTTTGACATGCTCCTCAATATTCCAATTGTTCTAGCAATTATTCTTTTTTGACCTAGGATGAGTTATGTCCCAGGAAAAATATAGTATTATAAACATGCCTACAACAACCAGATAGTTCTTTTTAAGGAAAAGATCATATCGTCCGAGAAATATGAGTTTGCATCCCCCGTAAATAATTAAAGATGTTTGTAAATGAGAAGGGAAATCAATCCCTTTTCATGCTTCCTAGATTGTCAATTACAGAGGAATTCTCAGGTTTCGACGTAACTGAAACGATTGATGTAAGAAGCGCCATCTTCTTTACAAGATAATTTGGCAGATAGCAGATTACCCATGGACAAGTGGACAAGGATGATCCATTTCATGGCTCGAGCATAATTCTTGTTGTTGCATGACTCCCCATATCCATATAGGTAAAATGTCTTGATTTCTAACCCCCAAGTGGTATTACTAGATCACATTATCTCCATACATATGAATAAGAGATCAATGATGTGGTATTTTGCCAAACATCCAAATTTGGTGTTTTGGTGTTTTGAGTTCCAATTCCCAAGCAGTGTTCTTAGATCAATAATGTGGATCTGCATAGAGAGAAATATATTAAATTAGTAAATTCCAACTTCAATGTAGTCTTGCTAGATTGTGATATCGCCATACATGAGCATTATAACATGGGTAACTTACAAAACACTTTGGTTTGGTGATTTAATTAATGATCCATGTCCACAAGTGAAAGGTCTCGAGTTCTAGCTCCACAACAGTGTTGGTAAATCATAGCATTTTTATACACATGCATATAAGATTAAGGACATGGTTTCCTTGTTGAATGTTTTGGTTAAGGATCCATATCTGTAGGTAAAAGTCTTAAGTTCCAACCACCAAACAGTGTTATTAGATCATGATGTTGACATAGGAATTAAAGGTTAATGATGTGGCTACCTTGCTGAAGACCTCAATTTGGTGTTCTAGCTAATGAGCCATGTTCATAGGGATAAGGTCTTGAGTTCCAACCCTCAAGTAGTCTTGCTAAATTGCAAGAGAGGGAGTCATTGAGGTAACGGTGGGTGACCTCTCTAAGTCGCGGTTGGGCAAGCATTGTCTTTTTGGGATTTAATCACCCATGCTAGTTTGAACTGTAACATGTCCTATTACTGATCATTTTCACTGGAATCCAACAAATGAAAATCTGTGAATCAGAGGGATTCATTTCTCAGATTACAATTTTAACGTTTTAGGTCAACCCAGAGACCACATACAGGCATGAAATCGCAACACTCAGATTCAGTCAGAGTCAGACTAAGTTAAATTTGTAGTGTTGAAATGTTGAAATCGCAACAGTCAGATTCAGTCAGAGTCAGACTCGAGAAAAATGTCAAGTTGGTGATATAACTTACCAATCTAACTGAAATTAGAGGTAACGCTAAAAAAAAAAAAAAGTATATTTAATCATCTTGCATTCCATCAAATCAAGTGTTAAAGAACATACAGTGATAATGGAAATGTCAGTTTTTATTTAAATTTTTTAACATTGCCATTAATTGTTTTATATATTTAATAGTGGTTCAACTTAATTGGACTTAATATGGAGAAAGTTGAATTTCATATTTTCAAAATTTAGCAGACTTGAACAGTTTTCACAAGTACAGGATTAACATTTAATCAAGAGCATCAAACCCTTTATGTACACAACATTGATTGTTGAACTCCTTTGTTATGGCCTTAGCAAAAATGTACCCTTCACTCGAGCCAAAATCATTCATCATTGATTAGGCAGGTTAAGCTTTCTCTACCATATTTTAAACTTTCTCTGCCATTTAAGGATTGGGTTACACAGTTTCATCAAAATTGGATGGCGGTGTTGGCTGATTTCACTGGAGGATCAAGGTAAAGGAAAAGGTTAGGCGGGGAAGCAGAGGGGAATACTAATGATGAGGATCTCAATATAAACGTTAGTGGAACATTGCTTGTCATTTAAATGTTCTTGCTCATTTATTCATGATGCCTTTATTAAATGTTCNGGTAATACTAATGATGAGGATCTCAATATAAACGTTAGTGGAACATTGCTTGTCATTTAAATGTTCTTGCTCATTTATTCATGATGCCTTTATTAAATGTTCGTGCTTTCGATATACTGTGTTCCAGTGTGTTTACGTTTTGGAAACTGTTGCCCATTTCCCCATATCGTGCAACTTAGTGTGAAATCAATAGTAATCTTCCATGTGGTTCTACATACCCATATCGCTTTAAGAATTTTATTGGTTGAATCTCTTCAATGAATTTGCATTGTCTTCTTCAGAATATTTTTTAGTTCCCATTTTGTTCTACTTGTCTATAATTTCTTGTGGATGATAGAGACTGGATTTTTTATTGCGAATCATGTACAGATTGATAAACTTCTCAATCAGATTGAAGGTGAAGTGAAGACCTTGATCTGTAACCATTTTCCATGGTACACCAAATCGAAGAAAAAATGGTTTGCACAAAAAATTGGTATGTAAAATCGAAGAAAAACTGCTTCGTATAAAATATTTACTACTTTGTTTTATCTTGCATGCTTTAAAGGTTTAATTGCTACCCATTTAGTAAGTTGTACAAACTTAGGTATACTATTTTCTGATTTGAAGATTGATCAATAGGACCGACATAATCCAAACCCCATTTTTACAAGGTTCTAATCAGCAATGAACGCTGTTAGTATAGTGGAATATCGTTTGATTCTGTGGGTTTACCCATGCACATGAATCTATCACCCTGGAGAACATGCTCTCTAGAATCCCTGTGTAATGGTTACCGATAGCACTGTCCACAAAGAATTTTACAGGGAATTCTCTTCGCAGCAAAGTGACTACCACAAGTTTCATCATGACAAGCTTGAAGAATGTCGTATATCTCGGCCTTTCAACATAAAGACACAAAACGGTATTTGTTCTCGTTTATAAAATTTATCCATGAATCCATGTATAGGGAAACTTTGTTTGATAACTCTAGCATTTTTGCTGTGAGAAGCGTTGTGGAAGTATCTATGCAGCCAATTATTAGCAATATTTGTAAACCAAAGGCTGTGGACAACCACTGCAAAAAAGTGCTTATTTGGAAAAGATTCTCGTTCTGGACTGTTCGAAATCCCGGAAGTAAGATCTACAACCATTTTCTCACAGCCAAGCTTGTCAAGTGTAATTAAATCAAATTCTTGAAGTCTATTCAAAACAAGTTTATTCATCAACTATCTTATTGAATGATTTGTCTGTATAAACATAAATCCAGTGATACAATTCCAAGATTTAATGATGGCATATATTACTGCAATGAATTCGTTGTAATTGTATAATTTAACTCCGCACCTGAGATTTTTTTGATATGGTATATGGAGTTTGAGTGTTTCTTCGTCTTCTTTCTGTCTAAGTACATCTCCCAGAGATTTTCCAGAAGCATCAACGTATATATGAAAAGACAAATTTCAGTTTGGGCCTTCTAACTCTGGTGCTGAAATCATCTAATTTTTGATACTTCAAACAGTTGCTAACAAAATGGGGTCCAAAGGAATTCAACATCCTTAGAAAGGACAAACAGGGGTGCTAAATTTTGCTGAAATATTTTATAAAATGCCTATAGTATCCTTCATGGCCAAGAAAACAATTAACATATTTTTCATTTGAGGCACGAGAAAGTTACAGATTATAGAAATATTTGCTGGATGAACCTCAGAGCTAGTTTGGGAATCGGGATAAATGGTGTCCCAAAAATATCCTCTCCGTGATCATAATGTAACATTTTTAATTGCTCAAGGACGTAATTATATCTTGACATCACTGAAGAACACTCTTAAGGTTTGAATATGATAAGAAAAACATGTTTTAAACATGTGGAAAAGTAGTGGGAGCATTACACAATCTGAAGGGTAAAACTTGATGGTAAAATGCTTTTCAAGGATAGGTGAATGCCGTTTTATTTTGATCTTTGAAGCTATCTGCCAACCTTTCCAATGCATCCAACACTTGGTCAATGAATGGAAGGGGAAAGAGATATTTCCAAGTGACTTATTGAGTTCTCTATAATCAAACACAAACTCTGCATCTCTCCATCTTCCCTTTTTAAGGATCAATAACTAATGGGAAACAAATTCACTCGCACATATAGGATATATAAATACTGCAATCAATTTATGCTACTCTTTTTGACAATGTCCTCGAGGAAATTATTCTTTCTTCCTGGATTGTATTTCTGGTCTGGAGTCATCTTGAATATAGAAATGATATTTATAATTATTAGGATGGATCCCTTTCATGTCTTGATATTCCTAAGCAAAGGATGAATTGTGAGTTTGGGCAAGCTAATTTTTGTTGTTACTTGGGAAGAGCTAATTATTGATGTTGAGAAGTTTTTTTGAAGAATTTATACGTCTTTAAGTTTGTTGACCCCTCTATAGGTATTTTTTGTTTTTTAAGAAAAATCACGTCTATTTACATCCCCACTATGTAGAGCAAGACGCTCATGAATTTGGATGCGTGGAGGGTACAACTTTTCCGTAAAAATTGAAATGATTATCTCTTCAACTAGTTCCTTTAAGGCCAAGGCTATATCCAAAGTAAATAAAAGCTACACAACTACTCCATATTGTCCCTGATTTACTTGTGATGGTTCCTTGGTTACAAATTAAAGTTTAACTTGATGGAATCTCAATTCAATAGTGTCATATCCAGTGATCTACAACTAATATATGCATCAACTATTGCTAACTAAGGTTTCCTTAGTATCAAACAAGATCCACTAGGTCCAATTTTTTTAGGAGCATTAGAAAATCTATAGGATACTCCCAAGATTCAACAAAAACTACTACATCCTCTATGTTTCCTTTTCATTTGGCGGTATGCCTATCATCCATTTCAAAGAATTCTAGCTGTTTGTATTAATTTACAAAGGTGTAGTTTGTCCATTGTTTCCTTTGCCATCACATTGATGGCTACCCTTAAGATCAAAGTATTTTTTGTGTAGACATCCACTACAAGAATTCTAAGATCAGAATATTTGGGACTTACAACCCTTCGAAGAATGAGATCACTAAGTTAATCTACCACTCTACCACTTTAATAGTTTGAAGCTCTTTTTTCTTCCTTCTTGGTTTCTCAAGGAGTTGCCTTACAGGTTTGATGTAATTAGTGACATGTTTTATTGCGTAAAATAATGGAATTCTGACACACGTTCCTTAATTTCCCTGGAACATCAATTTCAGGTTGGGGTTGTGGCTTTGGTTGATCTAACCTCTTTGGGAAGGCTGGCATTTTTGGTAGTTTTTCTTATTGAGAGGGATTTAAGACTTGGTCTTAATATTTAAGAGGTGCCTTCTACAATTTTTCTTCCTTCCCTTAGTTATAACAAATGGTGAGATTTTGTTACAATCCTTCTTAAGTGAAGGTGATGCTCATTACAATCTACAAAAATCAGTAAGTTGGATAATTAACCGTCTCTTTGTTATATATTGAATGGGTTGATTTATTTTTGGGGTTTTGTGTAAGATTGAGAAGTAGTTGCAATTTTGTTTTGGGTGGTTGATCAATGTTTTGTTGAGGAGGTGGCAACAATGCTTGTTTTTGAGGTTGCCAATTTTGGTGTGGCCTCCATGATTGTTGTGTTTAATGGTAATTTTTGGCCCCAAGGCAGTGGGTAAGATTGTTGTTGGGGATTTGTGTGTGGTAATTTCCATTACTATAGATTTGTAGGTGGATACCAACTTGAAGAAGTCAAATGATTCATTTGGTTAGCCCAAAAAGAATTAAAATTCTCAAGATGTTCACAAGACATACCTAGAGGCAATTGTTGTGGCTATCCTCGTCACCTTTCGTTGATGAAACATACTTGTTTCACATTTGCCTCCACTACTTGATAAAAAAAAGCCTTTAAACTTCGAAGTGATGAACACTGTCTTGTATTATGATTTTCAACAAAATTTTGTATATTATTGTTTTATCCAAACGCCATTCCTATTGTGCATTTTTGTTCATACATTTTTGGCAAATGATTGTAGGGCCTTTTTCGTCACCTCTTGTTTCTTTTAAGTTTGAAGAGTATCTAATTGCATGGCTAAGGAATTCAAGATGTCCATCTTCATGTCATCCATTATATACCCAATTTCAATTTTGGTAATGCTTGTTGTAGCTTTTGATGATTGGGTGGATATTTCTCTTTGGCCTCTATTCCTTTTTTTTGTTGGCAAGTGGAAAACCCCCCCTGACTAGCAGGTTTTCCATTGGCTAAGTTACCACGAACCAGGGGCATCTATGTCGTCAAAATCACCTCGGGATCACACCCAGTTTGGACCGCACCAACCTTTAACATGGTTGGATTTTTGGGTATTCATGGGATTTGAACCGACGACCTTTCCAGGCGTAGGGGGCGTTTTAACCATACCCCGTCACCGATTGTTCTATATCTTACGGATTCTTTTGCCTCTATTCCTACTCATTATTGTCCTTAAGTAGTTTTCATAGACCTACAGGATTCCACCATAAGTGAGTTGAGAGATATACTTTGCACCTTTTGAATTCAAAGCTTCTATGCATTCTTCTTTGACTCTTCTCAAGATCACCAATTTGAGACAATTTGGGTCTAACCTAAAATATTTGGAGCACTTGTAGTTGAATTAAAATATTTTAGTGCAATCCTCTAATGATTCATTTTCACTTTATGTCATTTGGAAGATGATCTAAAGTATCTCTAACCTAATGTATATCTATTTGAAAACTTCTTCATTTGCTCTAATGTGATGATACCACCTCCCTACAATCCCATAAAGCACCATTTAAGTCTCCTTGTATTAGTGTTGTACTCATAGGTCCTCCACAACACTTTGCATCCAAACAAGAATATATCAGGATCTTCCATTGTCATCCCATGGAAATGCAAAATAATAGATGGGTTAATGTTATTCTTCTTAGATTCCTCATCCACCCGTTGAATGGGAAACTCCTAAGTTTATAGTTCATTGTGTGCATTAACTCTTAGCCATTTTCATTAAAGAACCAAATTCCCAATCTATAAAAAAAGGTACAAACTCTGCCATTTTTACATGTGTAGAACTTTTACAAAACAACTTCTAGAACTTCAACTAAGTCTTGCTTCGTTTTAGGTTCTCAATATGATTGTTTTGAAACAACTTGTAATGTATGTCCAACTCTTGGTGGAATGTGTTCTTACCCTGGTCTAGATTCAAAATCGTTTGATAAAAATCTACCTAGTTGTTCCCTACAAGGATTTAAGCACACATTCTAATTAGAAAATTAGAATAACACAAAAATATTATGTAGAAACGTGTTCAAGGTAGAAACTTGAACTTCAATGTGTACTAACCTTAAAATGAATGACTCAAAACCCAATATATTTAGCTTACTATACTTTTGACATCTCTATAGAAATGACACTAGAAAGTGACGAGTTCAAGTATTCCAACATATTATGTAGCATAATTTAGGAATACATTTTATTTTTGTCAACCCCAGTGCACAAGGAGGCCATAATATATTTTAAAAATATGTTTTATGCAATATGATTTAATCTGAATTGGGAGGAAATTAACCACAGTTGTCAACCAACAATCAAGCATAACCATAAATTGTGGTGTGATTATATGTAATAAGCAAAGTAAATCATTCAAGAATTGATACTAAGTAATCTCGAAACATTCAAGAAATAATGTTGCGAAATCTCAAACATATAATGATTGCTACATAATTGAAAAAAATACATGCACAACTAGAACATCAATTGTGAGAAAACAACACACAATAGAAATATAACTATACATAGAGGGAACACAACAATCAATTGCACCTTGTGAGTGGGACCATGCTCTCCAGTTTAAGGTATTGTTTCTTTTAACTAAACTTTACTCTAAAACAAATCATAATAAAGTATTTTGGAAAATATGTCGTTGACTAAAATTAAAGAGGACATTGTTTAATCGCCTTATTGTTGACTAACATTCTCTAGCTTATTGTCTACTAAATCTAATTGTGTTGAAGTAAATAGTATTCGTAGTGTAGAGTTCTTGGGTTCTTGAAAGTTACTTACTAAATCTAAATATACTCTTACAACCTATAAGAATTGAATTTCTTAAGAACAACTATTAGTTTCATGAAATTTAACAAATGTTGCTAAAAATAACTAATTACTAGCTTATTGAGACTAACTAATTGATTGTTAACGAAATTAAACAAATTGTCCTTTTATTTACTAATGAAATTATTGAAACCACATTAACTTAAGATCTAGTATCATGCCAACATTTGGATATATTTTCTTAAAAATACCGTGCTACAAAACTAGAATGTATTTGTAGGCAACAAGTTTGGAGGAATTCCATACCCAACATATATAAGAGGATTCCACCATGAACAACTTTGGGGAGAATTCCACAACTACTATGTAGAGATTCTTATTAAACGGGAAATCTTACATAAAATGGAAGATAAACTTTGGGAACTTTCCTACAACATAGATCAATAGTGCCTCTAACGTCATAATAATATACAATGTAGATATTTCCTTCAAATCTCCATAAAGATTGTTAAAAACATCAAATTACCAGAAATTATTAGATGGAACCAAAATAGCTATAATAAAATAACACATGCAATATTTAGGGTGCAAAATTGGATGCTCAAGTGTTATATAGTATTGGAAATATCAAAATAAGACAAGAAAAATGATACAACTATGGGGTTTATCACTCTTGTTGTGTGTAAGGAGGTTGGGTACCTTGAAAAAGGACACCCTCCTAAGCCAAGGGGGCTAGGAATCTAAAAAAATTGCATTCTTTCCATGTGTAGGAGGGCAAGGAAACCTAAAAAAAAGGAACTCATGTTGTGCACAGGAGGTCATGCAATCTAAAAAGGGTTCTCCAATTGTGCGTAAGAAGAAAATAAACCTTATAAGGAGGCACTATTGCCCTGCACAAGGAGGCTCGTTTACCTAAAAAAAGGGCACTCCCATTGTGTGCAGTGAAGGCTTGGTAATGGGAATTGATGTATAGAGGAAGTGAGTGGCACAAAGGATTTGACAATCAAATGAATAATTCAATCCAAAGCATTGTTGGACTAAAAGTGGTTATGAATCCAAAGATTGGTACTTGATGTGAGCAATTGGTGGCTAGATGGTTCATTTATTCAAGAATTTATTACAATAAATTAGGAGGAAGAGAAAGGGTGCCCCCTTTCCTTAGTAGTTATGTCCTTATAGTGAGGTGGATTGGGAGGAAGGATTGGTCTTGTACTATGTGGGGAGCTTGTGGGTAAGTGAGATTAAGAGATGAAGCTCTTAATAACATGGATTCTTAGAGATTAGGACACATTGAGTGGGTGTGACTGTAATATCCAAATTTTGACCATTGGAATGTATTAAACATTATATGTAAAATGATGTAATATATTAGTAAATATTCTTAGTGTGGAGCTCAAGGCCAAGGCCCGACTAGTGAATGCTTAGGCATCTATGAGGTGAATATCCATATATGGTTCATGTGGTTGGCTTGGCATGATAGAATCAAAAGCTATGTAAATATTATGATGGAAAATAATAAAATGGTTCAAGATGGTTGTGTAAGGAGCACTAGAAGGACTATGATTTCAATAGAGGGGAAGAGAAAAGGGGGCCTATGGGATAGTAAATTCTCTTTTGCTAAGTGTCAGACTTAGAACTCATCAATTTCTGCCATGTGCCTTAAATGATCCATTTGACTCTTTTGACTTATCAAATCCGATCATTGAATGCATGTGTGAGGTTGGTGGGAAAGTCTTATCATGAAATTTTGGAAGAATGGGAGGGATATACATTTTGGACAATTATAAGTCTTCTATGGGAAAAAGTAATGTTTGTTGTCTTTTCACCAATCCTCTCATCTCCATGATATTCTATCAATCATTTTATAGGCATAATTCATACACCATAGAAGCCTATCCATTGGGATTTATCATACTGAAAACATAACTAGAAATTGGGACTACAAAGAGGAAATTGCAAACATTAGAGTGAAGAGGATGGTAGTAGGTGAGCATAGAGTTTGGGAAAGATAGGAACCCTTTTTACCCACAATTATTTGCTAGTCTTGGATGCTTAAGAAGATATGAATTGATTTTATAGGAGGTTATTTGAAAGCATACATGTCGCACTCTTTTTGCACACATTGAATAACACTGTAAGGGTTGGGTACTCCAAGGAATTGTTGAGCAAAGAAGTAGTAGGTGTTCCTTGTGTCGTGTGGTGTAATGGAAGAGGGTTCCATGGTTGGGATGGTTGAGTGAGATGCCTGTAGTGCTTTGTGATGAGAATATTGGCTAAGCATGAGAGAAATTGTGTTGGGATAAGATAGAGTGAAACTTATAGGTGTTTCCTTCACCCTGATGGCCTCATACCCTAGCTTGGGGGTGGTATCTGCAACTAATACTTATGTTGGGTGAAAAATTGATTTGGCACTAATAATTGCTTATATATTAATTTAAAATATAAGCAGTCATTGTTGTCTATAAATATTCAATTTATATTTTCTTCCTGTTATGAATATGATGGTTTATGCATGGCTGTGTGAATATAGTTGTTAATTATGTTATGTTTTCATGCACTTGTACATGTATTACTTAGTTTATGTTCCTAAGGGAGGATGGAATTAATTTGAATTCAAATAATGGTTTCCATGGGGTGAGATTTTGTATGAGGAAATTTGTCATTTCCCCCTCCTATTGTTGGAATGATATGTGGGGATGTGACAGAGTGATATCAGATCTCTTGGTTGCATCACTAAGGCTACATGGGTTAAGAATTAGCTATTATAGGAATAAATCAAATCATGTTTGTACACAAATTGTTTGACAAAATGCAGAAGGGTTTTTTTTTTTTTTTTTGGAAAAACAAGTTTCCTTCGGTTGTTTAATTCAGGGCTCTAATTGAAGAGTGAACGATTGGGCCTAATATGGAGGGTGGTTAAAGTAAAACTTTCTTAGAGTTGGTTTTGTGAAAAATTAGGGAAATTACAGTTTGCAAGCTAATTGTTTGACGAAAAATCCTTCTGGTTTAGAATTGCCAATTGGGTTTGATAGAGCTATGAATTAGATCTCGTGGTTATCAACAATGATGGAATGATTATTGTATAATCAAAATTGAGAAGAATTTTGAAATTGGCAATGATATTAGTGAAAACATCAGTTCTGTCAGTTAACAGAAGTCCAGTGCCAAGCTATAGGGTTCAAAATTCTATTTGAGAGTTGAAGGATGATTAATGCATAAGATCAATGCAAGTCTAATAGATCAATAGATCAGAAACGTTCATGCTAAGATAAGTGCTTAGATCATAATATGGAGTACCTCAACGCAAACGATTGAGATTAAATCAGGTTGCTTATACCCTCATATCTAAACCATTCACGCAAAGGTAAGTGCACAAGTCTTAACATATGCATCCTCATCGTGAATTGCCCAGATTGAATCTAGAAACTCCCATAAACAAACATGGGTATAACATGGAAAGCATCGCCTGGAATGATTGAGATGTATCATGTTATCAAGCATATCATGTCCTCAAATCTTGACTGTTCACACAAATAAAGATGACTAGAACTTAACATGGGGGCTATCATTGTGAATGGCCAAGATTAAATCAAGCAAGTTGGATATTTTGATCCTAACAGTTCATGCAAAATAAGGTGATCAAGAGTTAACAATGGGCATGTTGCCGTGAATGGATGAGATTTAATCGTGCATACTAGGTAGGTCGATCTTGATCATTCATGCAAGATGAGGTGATTAGTCTATATCACGAGGGGTTTTGTCATGAACGATTGAGATTCCATTGTGCAGAAAAAAATGTGTGAGATTGATTGTGGAAATTAGTAAAGGTAAAGGAAATGGATACATGACCTTGCCACAAATGACTCAGATTGTTTTTGTATTTGAGATTTAAGGTTGAGGATCACTCATGAGATTCCTTTGTGTAGTGTTCCTTTGTGTAGTGTTGGAAGTTACAACAAGGAATCTCAGGCATAGTGACATGGGTAAGAACTAACAATAATTTGACATGGCAACACAATAGAATGTACAGATGGTCCAGGTGGACATGGCGCTACATCATCACATTCCATATGACATGTTATGTCAATTTATAGAAAAATATTTAAAAAAGAAAAAGAAAAAATTGTCAGGAGCCCAAATCTTGTTTTGGCCAAAACAAGAGCAAATTAACTTAGAAATTGATGATAATTTAGGAGTTTATTAGCGGTAAGGAGGACTAAAAAAAAGTCAGATATAGGTGTGGGTCTGTTTATCTCTAGTTTTCATGAAATGATAAATTAGTGACTTTTGAAGACTCATACAAACCTAATTATTTGATAGGGGAATTATTGGAGTTGAAAATTTGATAATGTAGTATTTGTCTAGGAACAGGGATAACAGAGGGATATTTTGGCCAAATTCCAAGAGGGGTGAAATGGAGATGCATTAATAGGCAAAAATTCACTATTTGGGATAACACTAATGATTATGAAAATCTTGAAGGAGGGAAGAGTGACCCAAAAACTCAACTATTTTTTTTATGATTTTAACATTTTAGTTCCTCATCAATATGAACAACTTCATTCAACTGAAGATTTCCCATAAATGCTCAATTTTGGAGATATCACTTTTTGGAAAATATTCTAAGTTTGGAAAAATGTAAAAAGGATAAAGGAGTCAATTCTAGAGAATAATAGAAATTGACTACGACATCAGATCAATGATATAAAAGTTTATGAGTAATCCTTGTCATACATATTATCAATGCCTCCCACAAAAGTTTTATGGTTCTCCACACACACACATATATATAGAAACAATAATAATAATAATAGTAATAGTAATTGGTTGAAGTTGGTCTCTGAGACTAAATACACCTACAATAAAAGTGTAGAATTTAATAAAAGTGCTAACTTTGGAGGGATATAACTTTTAGCTTAGAACCTAGAATTAAGCCCAATGTATAGTGATTGTAAAGGTAATGCATGGGATAATTTAACAGAAGGTTCTAATTTTTGAAATATGTTTTGAGTTGTTTTCAAATCAAGTGGAACATAGCCTCTAGGTTTGATTGGGAGAGAGAGTTTCAATGTGGGTAGCTTCCAAAATATTCTAAACTTTGAGAAAAAGTTGTAGGATGACATAGGAGTATGCAAAAGATGTAATTGACGATATATGATGATATATATGTCATAATGGTGCTTGCATAGTGGGAACAAGCACAATTTGGGAAAACAAAGCATACTAAGTTGTTTACTACTGAGTGGTTAAACCAAGAATGGCAACATGCCAATATTTTTGATGAGCAAATATATTTGAGTAGGAATATCGTGGTAATGTTTGTTAATAGGTGGACAAACATTTTGAATGGATATTGTAATTAAGAAACATTCATGAATTAATAAGGAACTAAGAGTGATTGATGGTTCCTTACCCATAATATATGTAATGCATTTATTATATTTAAAATGATAAATATGGAAGATACCTATAGGTTGAGGATATAAGTGGGAGTAATGACCATTGTAGTTGGTTGTTGTGTAAATCCAAGTGTTAATGATAACTAATGTCAACATGAAACATATCAGTAGGAGAAGAACATGGAACATACCAATAGATAGAGGACAATGCAACTAATATAGGTGATGTGTATATCATCTTTGCGGACAAGTGTATGCATGTTTGGAAGAGTTGCAATTTATGAACCAACAACTTATGTGTAAAGAATGATAATAAGTGATGAAATTCCATTCACATATAGACTTATAATGGTGGAATGAGACATTACATTATAGAAAATATTTCCATGTGAAAGGTAAGGAAGATCCATAATTGAATGAGACATAAAGACAAATAGAGATAAGGAAAGGTAACAGACTTTGAAAAGACTCCAATTGGATTTGGAATGTCATTGACTGCAACACCATGAAGTGCTGGAGATTCTAGACAAAGTTAATGTCAAGGAAAGATTGACCAAATAAAGGAAGCAATAAAAGAAGTAGGTAGCGTTTCTATGGATTGAAAATTGGGAATGACCAAGTTGGGTTTGGATAGACTTGCTTAAGGTAAATGGAGCATTAATACACCAATGAACAGAATGCAAAGACAAATCAAATTAAGAAAAAATGTTGCCATATTCAAGTGAAACTTGAGGATGCATGAAGACGGAAAATGGATTTGTAGCAATGCTAAATAAATCTACAATGGTCTAAGAAAAATGCTATAGCAAAAATTGGTGAACCATCCCAGTAAGGAAAAAATTATAAAAGAGGATTTATTTCCTTAACTTATTTTGTTTATAGCATAAGAATTGCATGCTTGAAAAGTAGCAAGTATGAATGTTTGGAGATTGGTGATTTGCTACTTGGTGATAAAATCACACTTAACGGTCCATTGTATGCTTGGCAGGAAGACCTTGGATTGGATCAACTATAACGTGGAAGAGGAATTCCTGTTGATGTATATGTAACTTTGGAATGTATTTCACTTGTATTTCTTATATACTGTAACCCGATGTTTATTCCGGGATGTTCTTGAGTCATGTCATGCCACGATGTTCTTATCGAGAAGTTCTATAATGTAAACAAGTCATGTCAAGTCATTATGGGTAACCCTCCTATTGTCTAAGGGTTGAAGTCCCCGCAGTTCCGGGGCACTACGGTTATTAGAATCTCCTAGTGAGGTCGGCCCTAGTAGGGTTTTAGTCATGTCGGGATTAGTATAAATAGAGATTTGGACTCTCTATTTAACACACATCTCATACACACTCAAGTGCAGCACATAGTTGAAGAGGGAGAAGACACTGGGGCTAGATAGAAAGAAGGTTACTGCTGTCGGGGGTCACTTACTGTTTTGGGTTCTACTTTTGGTCCTGATTCTATCTCTGAGGAAGTTGCGGGGTTTTCATCATTTATGGTTTCCCCGAGGATAAACACTATGTTCATTGTCTCTTGTGTTTGATTGCTATGCTTGTTATTCTCTCAGTTAAAGATCCTAATATAATGCTAGCTTAATGATGAAATTCTAACATGGAATCAGAGCTAACCTGAGAAGAAGACACTGTGTAGCTGCGAGAACTAGGGCCTCCTAGTTTGTGGACCTTCATCCATAGATTTTCAGCAAAAGTAAGGTGGAATAAGTCTCCTCCTTAGGGCTCATCTTTCTGTCGAAGCAGAATCCAATTTTGAGGTTTTTCTGTTTTGGACCCGACACTACTGCTGAAAATTAGGGCTTTTCACAGAAGAGGATTTTTTCAGTAAGCCCAGGCCTAGATTGATATCCTCCCCAGAATCAAAGTTAGGGATCAAATTCAAAGCATTTGGCTGGATAGAACTCTGGAAAAGCAAAACCCTAATTTTCTACTGAACCAACACTGCAGGATTTCAGCTCCAAATCCAGATCCAACATCTTGACCTGGTAAGATCTAAATATTTTGTATTTCCATTTGAGGTTCTCAGTTTAAGATGTCTCATCATACCAAGCTTGATGAAAATCTTGAGGGGGCTGATAACTTCCGAGCCTGGAAGTATAGAATCTCCCTGGTCCTGGAAGAAAATGAGTTGGACTCCTATATCAGTGAGGAGGTTCCAGTTCCAGAGGGAGATGAGGCTAAGGCCTTACATAAGAAGAAATTGGTTATGGCAAAGAGAATCATTGTTGATTTAATCAAGGATCACCTCATACCACAAGTGTCCTCCCTCAAGACACCTAAAGCTATGTTTGATACCCTAACCAAATTGTTTGAAGGGAAGAACATAAATAGGAAGATGACTCTGAGAAACCAATTGAAGAATGTAAAGATCCAGAATGCTGAGACTATTCAGTCTTACTTTACAAGGGTATCTCAGATCAAGGAACAACTGGAAGCAGTAGATGAAGAAGTGGAAAATGCAGAGATTGTAATGACCACCTTGAATGGTCTCCCTAGATCATGGGACTCTTTCATTCAAGGGATCTGTGCCAGAAAGAAGTTAGTCAAGTTCAACAGACTATGGGAAGAATGCTCTCAAGAAGAAGCTCAGATAGTAGCTCGAAAATAAAAGATGGGAAGTGAAGA
The DNA here is from genome assembly GCA_001517045.1 of Pseudotsuga menziesii. NCBI lineage: Eukaryota > Viridiplantae > Streptophyta > Pinopsida > Pinales > Pinaceae > Pseudotsuga > Pseudotsuga menziesii. The sequence continues at coordinate 470,604 of LPNX010650561.1, forward strand.
TCAAGCTCTTACAACCCACACCAAGAAAACCAAAAGGGACCATCATCACTCCAAAGGTAAGCCTTATCACTCTAGAAGAGATTGGGCTACTGTTAGATGTTATACATGTGATGAGACAGGTCACATATCCAAATTCTGTTCTAACAAAGGGAATTCAAAGAAGAAGAAGGGAAACAAGAGAAGACATCATGCTCATGCTGCAGAGGATGATGAATCTTCCACAAAGAGAATCAGACAAGAAAGTAATTCTTCAAGTGATGAAGAATATGTACTGATATTCGCTCTCACGGGAACTGTTTCACATGGAAGCAATGATTGGCTCATAGACAGTGGTGCTTCCAAGCACATGACGGGATTCAAAGAATCATTTGTGAAGCTATCTGAACATGAGTAACCTCACAAGGTGAAACCTGGGGATGACTACCAGTATCCAATAAAAGGTAGTGGTGAATCCTCCTATAAACTAGACTCTGGAAAGTATTTGAAGATGAAGAATGCATTATTTGTTCCAGGACTAAAGAAGAACCTCATCTCCATATCTACATTGGATGCAAAAGGAATGAGGGTTGCTTTTGTAGATGGCCAAGTTCTTATGTGGCCAAAGGGAAATACTTTTGACAATGCAATAGTGATTGGGGAACAAGAAGGAGGTCTATACAAGTTGAAGGGCCAACTAGAACAAGCCTTGGTTCATGACTTAGTAGAACCAAATGAACTTTGGCATAGAAGGCTTGCACATGTGCATTATAGAGCACTACCACTTGCAAGCAAAGATGTTGAAGGTCTTCCAGAAATTCAAGCAAAACATGAATAGGTCTGCAAAGGATGTGCGAAAGGAAAGAACACAAAGAAGACATTTCCAAGTAGCGAAAGCAAAGCAAAAGGAATCTTGGAAATCATCCATTCCGATGTATGTGGACCAATGTCATCAAACTCACTAAGCAGGTATGTGTACTATGTTTCTTTTATTGATGACTTTTCTAGGAATACATGGATTTACTTCATGAAGAATAAAGGTGAAGTGTTCAACAAGTTCAAGGAATTCAAAGCCTTGATCGAGAACCACACTGAAAAGAAGATCAAGACTTTTAGATCAGACAATGGTGGAGAATTCACTTCAAATGAGTTCAAGGAACTATGTAAAGACTCAGGGAGTAAGAGGGAGTTGTCCACCCCTTACAATCCACAACAGAATGGAATTGCAGAAAGGAAGAATAGAACTATCATGGAAGCTGCAAGAGCTATGCTTCATGATCAAGATTTTCCTATGCATCTTTGGGAAGAAGCAGCCAGAACAACAGTGTATGTACAGAACCGTACTCCACACAGAGTGAACAAGACTCCTGAAGAAGTCTTTTCTAGCAAGAAACCTAAAGCCAACCATCTCAGAATATTCGGTTGTCCAATGTACATACACATTCCAAAAGAGAAGAGGACAAAATTAGATCCTTTAGGAAAGAAGGGTATATTTGTGGGATACTCTGAAAGCTCGAAGGCTTACAGAATATACTTCCCAAGGTATACGAAGATTGACATCAGCAGGGATGTAACATTTGACGAAGATTTATCCTACATCAATTCCAGAAAGAAACTTGCTGAAGAACCCGAAGAAGCAAAAGCTCCTAGAATTCATGATACAATCATGAACGAAGAAACTCAAGAAGAAGATCAATAATTTAAAGAACCACAAAGACCTGTAGATCCACCACAGGAGAAGAATCCTCACAAGAGGAAACTTGCTTGGGTATGAGAGATTATCCAAGGTGCGGAAAGATATGGGGTTCCAGAAGAGAATCTCAAAGAAAGAAAGAGGACCAGATCCTGTTCCAATTATGTAGCTTTATTATGTGATTTTATTGATAAAGAACCTTCCAAATATGAAGAAGTGGCAGAACGAAAAGAATGGAAGGATGCGATGATTGAAGAGTATCGATCGATCATGAAGAATGATGTTTGGGATGTTTTCCCAAGACTAGAAGGGAAGTCAGTTGTAACTTCCAAATGGATCTATAAGATCAAGCATGCTGCAGACAGTAGCATAGAGAAATATAAAGCAAGATTTGTTGCTCGTGGTTTCTCACAGAAAGAAGGAGTAGACTATGAAGAAACCTTTGCACCTGTAGCCAGATACACTTCCATCAGATCGGTACTTTCTTTGGCTGCAGTGATGAAATGGAAGATACACCAAATGGATGTCAAGACTGCTTTCTTGAATGGTGTAGTGGAAGAGGAAGTGTATGTGGAGCAACCACTCAATTTTGATACACATGACAGGGAGTCTCATGTGTGCAAATTGAAGAAAGCCCTGCACGGTTTGAAACAGGCACCCAGGACATGGTACGACAGAATCGACAACTTTCTATCCAGCTTGGGCTTTACCAAGAGTAAAGCAGATTCCAACCATTACTACAAGGTTGAAGATGGCAACCCATTGATACTCCTACTATATGTAGATGATTTGTTTGTGACAGGTATGGATGGGTTGATTGCTGATACGAAGAGAAATCTTGCTGCCGAGTTCAAAATGAAGGACTTAGGTATGATGCATTATATTCCAGGTATGGAGGTGTGGAAGACTACGGATGGAATCTTCCTTGGACAAGGAAAGTATGCAGTAGAGATCCTGAAGAGATTTGGGATGATGGACTATAAGGATTTAACCACACCTATGGCATCAAATCTGAAGCTATTGAGTGATGCTTCATCAGAATCGATTGATGCCACAATGTATCGTCAGATGATTGGGTCATTGATGTACATGATGAACACGAGACCATATATTTGCTTTGCTGTGAACACCTTGAGCCAATATTTGACATATCCGAGACATGTTCACTTGACTGTTGCAAAGCATATTCTGAGGTACCTGGAGGGTACGATTGATTATGGAAACAAGTATAAGACTAATCAAAGGATTAACCTGGAGGGTTATGTTGATTCAGATTGGGTAGGCAGTGCCATCGATAGGAAGAGTACTTCTGGGTGTTGCTTCAGTATGGGATCAGGTGTGATCTCGTGGTTTAGCAGGAAGCAATCCCGTGTGGCACTGAGTACAGCTGAAGCAGAGTATGTTGCAGCCTGTTCAGCTAGTTGTGAGGCAGTATGGTTGAGGAAGCTACTGTCTGATTTATTTGATCTCCAGTTAGATGCTACTTGTATATACCGTGACAACCAGAGTTGTGTAAAGTTGTCAGAGAATCCAGAATTCCATGACAAGTCGAAGCATATCGAGATTAAGTATCACTATATCAGGGATATGGTGCAGAGAGGAGCAGTGAAGCTCGAGTATGTTGCGATGGACGAACAGATAGATGATGTGTTGACTAAGCCATTGGCTAGGGTGAAGTTTGAGTACTTCAGGGAGAAGCTTGGTGTTCTCCAGATCGATATTCCTCCCAAGAGGAAGTGATGTGTCCGTGCTGAGCCCTTCTGACATGGTGAGAGGATTGGTTCCTTCCATGGTCAGATGTAAGCGCTGTGCCATTCTGACATGGTGAGAGAATTGGTTCCTTCAATGGTCAGATATAAGTGATGTTCCCTTCCAACATGGTGAGAGGATTGGTTCCTTCCATGGTCAGATGTAAGAGATGTGACATGGTGAGAGGATTGGTTCCTTCCATTGTTAGATGTATGTGATGATGCCACATCCAGCATGAAAAAGGGCTGGCTCTGTGAAGACACATCTAGTATGAAAAAGGACTAGCTCTGTGTGGTTCCTACATCCAGTATGAAAAAGGACTGGCTATGTGAAGACACATCTAGTATGGAAAAGGACTAGCTCTGTGTGGATGCCACACCCAGTATGAAAAAGGACTGGATCTGTGAAGACACATCTAGTATGAAAAAGGACTATCTCTGTGTGGATCCCACATCTAGTATGAAAAAGGACTGGCTCTGTGAAGACTCATCTAGTATGACAAAGGACTAGCTCTATGTGGATGCCACACCCAGTGTGAAAAAGGACCGGCTCTGTGAAGACTCATCTAGTATGAAAAATGACTAGCTCTGAGTGGATCCCACACCCAGTATGAAAAAGGACTGGCTCTGTGAAGACTCATCTAGTATGAAAAAGGACTATCTCTGAGTGGATGCCACATCTAGTATGAAAAAGGACTAGCTCCGTGTGATGATACATCCAGTATGAAAAAGGACTGGCTCTGTAGATGTACATCCAGCATGAAAAAGGGTTGGCTCTGTAGAGATTCCTATGACAAGAAGAATAAAGAGATAGCACCTGTGATGATAACTCAGTGATGATCCAGATCAAGTGGTGATGATCCAGATCCAGTGATGATGATCCAGCAGTAATGATCCAGATCAAGTGTTGATCCAGATCCAGTGATGATCTAGATCCGATGATGAAGAATACTTGAAGATGAAGAATACTTGAAGATGATGAAGACTCGATGATGATCCAGAAGATACAGAGAAGAAGACTTGTGCTGAAAATTGTGTCGAAAGAATACCTTCCTAGCTAAGAGGGAGTGTTGATGTATATGTAACTTCAGAATGTATTTCACTTGTATTTCTTATATATTGTAACCCGATGTTTATTCCGGGATGTACTTGAGTCATGTCATGCCCCGATGTTCCTATCGGGAAGTTTTATAATGTAAACAAGTCATGTCAAGTCATTGTGGGTAACCCTCCTATTGTCTAAGGGTTAAAGTCCCCGTAGTTCCAGGGCATTAGGGTTATTAGACTCTCCTAGTGAGGTCGACTCTAGTAGGGTTTTAGTCATGTCGGGATTAGTATAAATAGAGAGTCAGACTCTCTATTTAACACACATCTCATACACATTCAAGTGTAGCGCATAGTTGAAGAGGGAGAAGACACTGGGGCTAGATAGAAAGAAGGTTACTGCTGTCGGGAGATCACTTATTGTTTTGGGTTCTACTTTTGGTGCTGATTCTATCTCTGAGGAAGTTGCGGGGTTTTCACCATTTATGGTTTCCCCGAGGATAAACACCTGTTTCATTGTCTCTTGTGTTTGATTGATGTGATTGTTATTCTCTTAGTTAAAGATCCTAATATAATGCTAGCTTAATGATGAAATTCTAACAATTCCATGCTATGAAGACGAGTTGAAAGGAAGAATTATTTATCTCATCTCTTCTTGTTATATTTATGTTTTCTAAATTATATATATAGATAATTAAGACATGAGAATGCTGAAAATTTAGAGGAGTGAAATAACTGGAGTGCATATGCACTAGTGGGCATACTAAGAGATGATGCATAGTGCATTTAAATGTTATTGTGCATACATATGACATTGCATATTAGTAAAAGTTGTATGATATTACCCATGCAATGAGAATAATGATAATTATTGTATTTGATGACGGTTATATGACCATAAATGATTCAGGCATGGTTGAAAATGTTGATGATACTACTACATATGGAAGACATCCTTGTAAATAAATGATAAGGCCAATAAAGTATTGATAAAGGGGAAGATGAAAGGGCTATGCAATTTTCCATAAGGAACCAATTGATAAGGTAACATCATATTTGTTACTGGTAGGCATGCGTGCATGGATTTATTTATAATGATTGCATTAGTGATGGAAAAGAGATTGGTTAAATATTCATTCAATCATATTTTCATATCATAAATGGTATGCTTGTGATGTTTGAATGCATCTTGTTCGGGTACATAGGGTACTCCCAAAAGACCGAACACCTTGAGCAACCGCTTCACACAAATAGATCACAGATCAACACACCGATGTTTGTCACGTGGTTAAAACCCTCGAGAGGGAAATAGTCCATGGCCCCAGCCAAATAGCTACTTGGAGCAATTTACTATGCAAAAGAAAAAAAGTTACACGAGCTTCTCATAATTGATCAACTAGCCAAGGACCCTCTATGCTCTTTAAATAGAGATCATAGACCAATCGGGTGTTAAGCCACGGATCAATGGTAGGTAT